>DWDV01003216.1:0-10789 GCA_018245615.1 Mimoniades ocyalus | reverse complement strand
ACCCGGGAATCGAACCCAGGACCTCCCGTTCGGCAGTCGCACTTGCAACCAACACGACCAACGAGGCAGTCAAAGGCTTCTATTGTAAAATCATTATATCTATACTTTGTTATCATAAATTTGCTAAAAGCAATCAGGAGATTGTGAAATTGTCTTCAGTTTTCCAGGCGAACATTTTCTTGGCTACATTAGAAAAGAAATACTCGTATTCATTGAAACGAAATAATAAAGCTGCAGTGAACGACGGTAAAAATTCACTATCCGTTTCATAATTTACGATCCGCGTCTCCAAGTCAACGCACAGTGCCCGATGTAGTGCTAAAATAAATTCATTTATATCTTACTGTACGTAACTCTGTGCCACTTACGCCAACAGTTGAGGCGCGGTGAACAGGGCAGCTGTATGAAGCTGTTTCCTTAATCCTTACGTTATAAAACATTTTATTATTACGAGTATACCCCTTAAGTATATGAACTCTATCATACCAAAAGTTGCTGAGAACATACTTTGATTGCTTTTATTAAAAAAAAATCCAATGGTACGTATCGTAATTTAAGAATAGGTTGTAACTGTTAAGTCTTATCTTTTAGCAATAGAATTTGTGATTTCTTAGCATATATGATTAAGAAAATTAAAAGATTCGTGTATAAAATTTGTTCTGTCTTTACTGTCATGTTAAGTTCTTTGCAGAGGATAACTAAAAAATTATGGGGCACGTCTTAAGTATGAGCATCGCGACGAATGCGTGTGTGGGCTGGAGCACCCCCGCGGGAGTGGCGGCGGTTGGGGCGGGGGGTATCGATCCCCGGCGGGCGCGTGCGCCGCGACGGCAGCGGGCGGCCGCGAGCCTCGCCAGCAGAGCTGTGCCACCCGCGCAGTCCGCAGCCGGCCGCCGCGGGAGCGACTGCCCAACTTGGCGCTCACACTGCTGATCGCGTCGCCGCAACGTTTGACGTTTCAGACGCAGCGCGCGGCAACATTGAAACAACCTCAAACCGTCTTCCTATCAGGAATTGGCCTAGTGTTATCGCTTTGCTCCTATTGGATATTTTCAGTTGTTACGAGGACGTTTTTTAGAAAACTTTTACGCGGACTTTCAGTTGGTGGTACTTGAATTATGTACTAAATTTGAATCTCAGTTTGTTATCGCAAAACTACATTAATTAGCTAACTGTGTTAAATACTGTACGAGTATGTCCTCGAAATATACATTCGATTGAAATCTTACATTTACAGTGTAATAAAAAAAAGTACTAAAAAAGTTAATGTGTATAATTGCCTTTTTAAGTGGCTGTGTGTGTGACTGAAAAAATAGACATCCGGAGCGCAGCTCGCCAGTTCACGGCTCGTTAACTTGGCGGAAAGGAAAAGCTGAAAAAGGGGGTTTTCGGCTGCGTCCGTTCATCGGAGTGATAAAATTTATGACGAACGGTAAGGAGTTCCCAGTGATAAGGGCCCGACGCGTTATCGCGGGCGCCTGCTATTTACCTACATTCTAAGTTACGCGATTATAAATACCTACTGCAATTAATTTCTACTATTAATGTTTCTTCCTCAACTCATTATTATTTGATTACCTTCGTACATTTCAACGATATTACCGCCTTGGATATACCTATGTAATTAAAATAATTATAAACTTTATTTAGTAAGTTATAAGATAACTGAAAGTCTGAAGGGGAGGGAACTCAGTCTGTTTTATTATAAGTGATAAACAAATTTACTTTTCTCACACGGAAATTGACACATTGATCGGCTATTAATAGCGACTGGTATGCAATTTGCATGCTGAATCCAATCCGCCTCCACGTCCCGCAAAGGTCAATACCACGCAATCACCACGAATCCGCAAGCACAATCAGTTCGCTTACGACACTTGGTTACGTTTTTTAGTGGAAACTTCGCTCAATTTTGTATTTTGTATCCGTTCATTCATTATGTTAATCAATATTATTCTTCGTATTTAAACCGTAACTGTTGAGTCGTGGGAGTGTATTATGCTCCTCTGCGTACCCCTTTGACGAATACGGGCGTGAAGGTGTAAAAAATATTGTTTGCCAAATAACAAAATAGTAAACACATAAATAGTACTAAAAATAAAATATATAATAATATAAATACTTAAATATACTACGTGAATAAATATTGAAGTTGTGGAACTTGGCAACATGTTAAACAGCCCGGCGAGGAGCGGCGGGATTATAAAATAAGAGATGGGTACTCCACCCTCTTGATTGTAGGGTTTTGTTGGGCTTTTCTCCTTTAAACTAACTCGTATCTTTTTACTGTTAGGAAATTTGTTACAAACATTCCTTTCTTATAATGAAATTTTTCTAAATATGGTAAAGCTAGGAGGACATTTTATAACAGATGAATTGGAAACTGTTCTTGATGATATATGACTGAGATAAAGATTAGGCAGTGGGAAGAAGAAGCGAAACGTTGGATTTTATTATGGGTGATATAAATAAGAAGACAGTAAATGTCGAGATAACGGATAATGGGAGGAACGGAGAAGAAAAGCATACTCCACAGATCAAAAATCAGTCGGGAACAGCGCAAGATAAGGATGACGAAATTTTGTCTATTTCTTTTTTCCCTTTAATGTTTCATCAATTTTGGCAAGCGGTTGCAAAAGTGATAAGCGCGAATAGAAAATTCGAGATGGCGTACGGTCGTTAAAATAAAATAAAAAATTCGCCCGAGCGCGCTCCCAGAGCGGCGCTGGTTCAGATTGTGTGAAAATTTATGAGCGCCTTGCTGAAATAACTTTGTGGGTGTCGATGTGCCCTCACTGACCATAACTTAGTGTAACATACATATGTATAAATATCATTTATGTTCTCAATAATATCCATTCACTTGATTGTAAAGAGATTGTACTTCACTGTCATTGTACAGATAATTTACCTTTGCTTTTTTATAATACATTATCTCCAGTATTGTTACCCGCTTGCGGAATAGAGTGGATTTTGTATCCTTCGACGAATTTGAATGCGTCTCTATAGCTTCAATAGTTTCTACTATCCCTGATTGGCGAGAGCCGCGATGGTCCAGAAAATATTCCTTTCTTCCCCCGGCATAATGGGGTGGGTGTCATTGTCATCCCCGATCGAGCTCGAGACAATACCGCCCGTTTTTCACGACGTTTTCCTTTACCACCGACTACAGAGATTATTATTATGAATAAAGCACTAAAAATTGTATTCAACATAGTACTTCTAAATCTTCTATAGGATCTATATTTCCATTACAGTGGAATATAATACACAATAACATTTGACGTCCTCAATTGTTTCAATGTTTAAATTTGCATCATGCTTCTCACATTAAGTATGAATATATATAGTTTACATGTGATGATGTCATGATCAAAATAACCTGAAGCTATATGGCCAACTAAACAAGGAAATTCTGAAATGATTTACTTTATTTGAGGAACGATTATACTATAGGACTTAATATGCTAACGTTCATAGGAGTTACAATAAAAGGAAAACCCTGGCCAAATAGGTCAGACATTGGCTGATGGGGAAGATCTACGAAGTCTACGAAACCGGCGCGAGCTTGAAGAGAGTAAGGACTGTACGAAAAACCAGGTCAGGTCTATGGATATAAATATTTCCTACAAGTTATTCCTTAACCTTAAAATAGATTCAACAAATATTCAATTGGCATTAAAGTTAACGCACTCGTAGGCGAGAATTATACCAGATGTCGGTAAGGACAGCGTAAAAAGTTCGAACAAAGGAGACGCAGTCATAGAGATAATATATCTCGTTACTTTTTACAACTTGAAGAAATAAATGAGCGGACGCCTAAGGGAGGCTGAGTTTTCATCAGTTGTCGGGTCTCAGTACCTACAAGCAGTTCCTAAGGCGTTACTCATTTTTTCTGCCAACCGTACCCAGGGCATGTCTACAATATAAATCGTTCCATGACACGGTAAGTTCAATTTCCTGTGAAAATTAGGGTCATATTTCTTATATCTTTTCTGAGGGCTTGCCACGATTCGTATCACATTACCAAGCCCAGCGCAGGTGGCATCTACTACTCTTTAATCTGGCTTCGTTTAATAGAGTGAAAGAAAAATAATATATAATTTTTTTTTATTGATGGTCTACGCATTGAAAAAAATTAAATTTCGATTAAATATTTTATTTTCAAGTTGCCATAGAACTTTAAGATTTTTTTCGATAATGATATTATGGTAGTCACAAATGTTAGGATTAACTGAATGGATGAACACGAGAGTACATATATTTAAGAAATATCTTAATGATGCTGTTGTAAATGAATTTATTATTTGGCGTATTTAGAAATAATAATTTCAAAAATTCAACATTTAACATCAGTTTTCATTAAATAATCTACGGGTGAAACGTGGGAGTGTATTAGATACCTCTGCCTGCCTCTTCGGGGATTACACGCCTAATGTTACGTTAATATAAATGTAATTAAGTAACATCACGCCTATAATCCCCGAAGAAGTAGACATAGGAATGTAGCACAATCCCACGTTTCACCAGTTACGTTTACGTCCCACTATGGAATAGGGGCGAGCCTATTGCCATACACCGGGCACATATCCAGACTCCGAGACACTACTATAAAATCTAATGTCGAAAAATTTAGTAGTGCCCGACCCGGGAATTGAACGCAGGACCTCCCGATCGGCAGATCAATCAACATGATCAACGAGGCAGGCAAATTTATATTAAAAATTATAATAATATTCCAGTCAAGAACTGAAAAGTGAAGTAGTGTTTTTTCCTTTTTTGAAGCTATGCTTAACTTAACTTTGGAGCTATAATAAAAAACTAAATAATATATTTTTTTAATTTACCACCGGGAATCGATTCTTAACCCTTTGGAAAATAAGCATAGCTCCAAAAAAAGAAAAAAATTCCACATTAATAGTTATGAAAATATCACACTTGGAATATTGATGTTTGAGCAATAAAAAAATGCTAGTTAACTATTGCATAATTAATTGAATAATTCCAATAAAAGTTTTGCCGATGGATTATTGTTAATTCATCTGTCTAGTATGTGCCTGATTTTTTTCATTCCTTATTTTTCATATTTTAAATGTTTAGAAAAAGTTTATTGAGAAAATGGCTCAAACGGGTAAGGCTTGAGCGCGAACGAGCGCCTGATTTCGAGTCTATTTTCACCCCTCTGGCAAAATTTTAAACATTGATCCTAGAGTTTTGGGAGGTAGGACTTTTCTATAGGAAATTTCTTCCTCTTTTTGAACCTTTTCATATTCCTAAAATCTCTTTGAGAAATTTTCAAAAAACCAAACCCTTTTTTTTACTAAGTTTCTTATACCTTTTGGAATATTATTTCCGGAGGTGGTCCAGTTTCAAAAACTTTCTAGACGCTATTTCGAATCAAATGACACCTCAACCACATTTTTCTTCTTGACTAGACTATAACATTTTTGTTTATTAAATTATGCACCGGTTAAAATAATGTTTACTTTTTCGAGATTGCTCAAATTCATCTATCCCAAACAGATTATATGTACAATATAAGTTAAGTCAGTACAAAATATACTTATGTATATAGAAATTCACGGAACATATCACAATAAAACATGCATAGTTACTGAATGTAAGATTTTAATCGAGATACCAAAACTTTATAAAAAGTTTACAAAGAGTTGAGGATACAAGATGTATTTTTAACACATATTTCCTTGTCATTACCGTTCATTACGTACTAGAAAAACATACAATCGTAACATTACTACCTACTTAAAAATGATTATAAACATGTTCTAACCGTTCTCATTCTGTTTAATGTCGACGCGTAGGTATACAAATAATAACCACACGGCACCTAATTTATGAATCCCTGCCACGCGAAATGGTTTCTAGGAACATTTAAAATTTTCTGACTGTTTCGATTCTCAACCGTATCTTTGCTTAAATAATAGCTAAATATGCCGATCTTCTGTTGCTAGTTACGTACCTACGGATAACCCTTGATATTAGTATAAAAAGTTCCTTTAATAGACGAACATTGACGATGGCTTTCATTGATGTAAATTATTCATATGAGAAATATTTGTAACCAATATGTTTAATATTAATACATACCCACTATATCTGTATTTTTCATACTCAGAGACATGTAATTCGTGTAGATTTCAATACTCGAATTTTACTAAATTTTAAACAAGTACTTAACGAAAGACAGATTATACAGCACCTAATACCTACAACGATTGAACATTAAGCACTACAATGTGAATTTTCTAACCTTTCCAATTGAATTTATCTGTTTCAAAGTTTATGTGCCCATTTAGGGTCTCCTAATGGTTCCCGAAACTAATAAATTGTGTTTATCGGATGATAACTAATGTGATTTAGATTGTTCAAAATTACATACAATTGGAAGTCTTAAATGTCATAAAGCCCTAATCTTAATTCCTAGCTAATTGTCATTGGTGCAGAAACTTCTGCCATTACAATTTGCTCGTTAACCATAGATAAAATTAATTATTCAGTTAAAGCTAATATAAAAGATATTACTGGAAGTTTAGAAGGTTATTCTATTTAAGTTTTGAATCGAATTTCAATACTCTAGTACATACTATAAGAGCTGCAAATCGAGCTTGGTGGCGTACTATGGGAAAGGATTATGCCCAGCAGTGGGCTTGAAGAGACTAACGATGATGAGTACTATGTAAGTCAATTAATAGAAGAGGATTTTACACAGTTGTTATAATACGATGTAAACATATCAATATTTTGATAGGTATGTGATGAAATTATTTTAACACATATCAAAACGAAGCTGCAACTGTTTGCCTGTCAATAATAACGGAGATTGGCCCGTAGTCATACACATAATTATGTTGGTTAATCTTCCACTAATTTGTCAAAGTACTGTACCAATATTACAATTTAATTTTCAATGTTTGGATGATTAAATTCAAAGTTAGATAATTAAATTGCACATGTAATTTATACGTACATTCGACAATCGAATGTTTGAAAACAGCGTAATATCTTTATAGCTATATACATACGTTATTAAGTAGCCAATGACAATTCGATATCATTGATTGCCATTAAATATTGGTAGGTTTGGTATTTTTTTAATATTATTTAAAAAATACCAAACGGACATTTACGTAGCAGTTCCCCAAAAAGGCATTTCAGTTGACTGCGTCCGTTCCCTTACGCAACCTCGATTTGCTCTGCCCGGTCACAACACGACACGAAGCAAATCGCACGTAAATCTGTCGGCGACCAAATTACAAGCGTGTCGGTTGAATATGCTTTTGTCGAGTGTGTGCGGCGTCCCTGACGAGAAGCTATAAAATGCGCTTGTTACGAATCTATTCTACACTAACACTGCATTTGAAATGTAAATTGTAATTATTTTATTTGTATTAAGTAAATAAATGTCTAAAGCCGCCTTAGAATAGCGAGGGTAGGTAAAGGTTATGTCGCTCCCTACGCATGTCATAATTTTTTATCATATCATTGTATACTTAAAGGCATCGCCAAAGACATTTTAAGGTTAATTAGTTTTTCATTGCCATTTTAGTTGAAATAGCCGGCCACATGTATCTAGTTTCACACAGTTAAGGAAAGAAATAAAATGTGTTTTTCCATTTTTTTAATCTTTAAAGTTTGGTATCTTTCTGACTCATTTCCATCGAAGCGCACAACAGCTTTAAACATTAAGGAAAAATCACAATATCTATTTCCAGTTCCCGTTAACACAAACGCTGGATAATTTAAAAAATATCTTCAATTAATGTAAGTATGTATATATATTACTAAACTTTACTTGTTATTAACGAAACAGTTGATTCGCATTGCACGAAGTTGTAAATCTGTCAACGGGCGTATTACCAACGCGTCGCGTGATAGCCTTTGAGACGGGTTGAGACGGCGTTCGTTACTGACGGGTGGTAATAACTTGCACACATTACGACTTCATTTGAAACCAATGGCATGAATGAAGCTAAACTACTGAGCGCACAACATATTGTGCAGCGAGCGACTGGAACAGAACATATGAAATCGACATTGCAATAATTTTGGTTTAGATGTTACTACACTTGAAATAGTTAAAATATTTAAAAATTTGACCTACGCTTTCTAAACCTCGCAAAAATTGTTCGACGATGTTATAAATTACATTCTAGACCCAAAATAATTCTGTAGAGTGTTAGAACTTAAAACCACGCCTCGCACTTTAACGTTTTACATGTAGTTGTTAAAAGATACACATATTAAAAACATACGTAAATACATGATAAAGGCAAAGATTATAAAACTTATTAGTAGGTATAAGGAAAGCATCAAATTAAGTTAGCAAAAAAACAATAATATCCCTGGTAGAGAATGCCATCAGTCATTAAGTCCGCCCTTTGTAACCTAACTATAGGTAAGCAATAAAGATTAAATAAATAAATAAAACATATTGTACAATAGAATAATAAAGGAAATATCCATTGACGAGCCGATAACAAAATATCGTTACTGATTACTGATCGCCTCTAGATTATTAAATCTCGTTGATTGATAAAAAATGCTATACACAGTATAATAATATAAATAATTTGCTCACTAGTGGATCACCGTAAATTACTAATGTAATATAGTCCACATAAATCTTCATTACAGAAACGTTCGGCCGCCACGCTGTCTAAGAGATCGCGAGAAACAAAGTCACGTGAATAATCACATAGAAAATCTTCACAACAATAGGACTTCCTGTACTAAGTTCAAAATTATTTAGGAGTTATATCTATCGACTGCAACATTTGTGGAGTAGTTGCAAATGACACTGCTGATCGAAAGCTCCTGGGTTCGAATCCCGTTTCGGGTATTATTGGATTTTTCTTAATTAAAATCTAACTTAGATGTTCTAGTCAAATTTGATGTCTCTAGCAGTGGCTCGGAGCGTAGATTTATACCCGTTCTAAAGCAATACCCTAACGCCCTGTTTCATAGTGAGACGTTAAACGTAACTAGTGAAACTAGGGATTGTACTACGCTCCTCTGTCTAACGCTTGTGGGATTACAGGCGTAATGTTATGTTAAATTTCGAGTTCTTATTCATTCTTATCGACAATGAGACCCGCTTTCATTATTTATTTCTAATCGGTACCGTACGACTACGACGTGTAATTTTATAATGATTGCAGCCCGTATGAAACTTTCCACTGTTGGGTTACATTGATTAATAATAACTGTAATGACGTATTATTCAACATTTCGTGATTATCTACATACATGATTGAATTATCTGTAGGTTTAATTATGTTTTTTCATGATAGCTCGATTAAAATCGCACTCATCCAAAGACATTATTTGGAAGCTTCCTCCGATCCCAGCGAAGTCACTATTTAAATAAATGCCCTATACATCTTATTATCAAGGTTTCTGTAATTGTTATCTACAACTTTCGATAGCCTTCTCTAACATATTAGCTGTGCTTTCCACAAAAATGTAACTCTCACTTCAATAAGACAATAGTTTTTTTTTTCATTATTTCATCAAATATATGTATGTATATAACTCGTAACATCACACTTAATAGCATAAAAGTAGAATGCAACCGAATATAACTGAAATAAAATAATTTTGGACACAAAACTTGCATTAAAATTGATCAGTGGACGAACTGACTCAGCCTCAGTATAACGTAGATACATATAGTGTCTCGACAGATCCCATTACTCACTTCAACATAACCAAAAACCAACGCCAGGTTAAAATGAACTCCGCCGCCTTTCAAATAACATAGCGACGAAAGTTCGCGAATGTTACAGCACCGAGCTCAAAGAACAACGTAGAACAGCCATCTATTTATTAGCGTCAAATGTCAGATCTCTGGAGCTTCTTACTTTTTTACTTAAGACGAATTCTTAATTGGTTACAAAATGTTGTGCAAAAACTTTGGAAATATTTTATTTTACATTGTATATTAATTAAGTTACTTCTAACTTTCTTTCGTAGTTACCCACTACGTGGTGTTACTCGAAGTAAAATATGTTTATTTAATCGTGTGCGCCATCGCCTCCCGCTTCGATTTCGATCTAAATTGGTCTGTGAAAATATAAATTTATCTAAAAAAACGCGTCTTATTTAAGTAATGTGCAAGCAATAACTTTCAGAAAATAGTTTATCCTTAAACCAGAAGAATAATTTAAATTACAGCTTTCACTCCTTCCGTTCCGCATTGGGTTAGACGTGTTCGTGGGCGAAATACGTAAAGTTACTGAAAAAGAATAATGAAAATTGAGCTTAGTTCTGTGCTATTAGAGAAGCCAATCGTAAACAAAAACAGGTTGATAATGATGACGATAATATTGATATCAAATTATAAAACCGACCCCGTAATACATCCGCACTGTCGATTTTGGAAATAATGTACGTACATCGTAACAAACAAACATTTAACTAATCATGCAAACAAGTATTGACCAACATTAGCTCGAATTTCAGCCGTCAAAATATTGACAAAGCGTTCGCAGTATGCATGCAAGTGTATCTGAATATTAGTGATGGGAAAAATGTTTGGTTTCCGATTTTTTTGCCAGGGACTTGCATCGTATATTATTACTTATAATAATAATAATAATAATATCTCGGGACATCTCCACACACGACCATCTGATCACAAAGTAAGCGTCAAGGGAGCTTGTGGTATGGTAACCAGATGGCTGATAAACTACACATATAAATATATACTTAAATAGATATTTTTTTTATTTTTCACACCCAGACACAGAACAAATACTTGTGCTCATCA
>DWDV01003215.1:0-10789 GCA_018245615.1 Mimoniades ocyalus | reverse complement strand
TCGAGCTCAGTGGCGTGCTATTGGAGAGGCCTGTGTCCAGCAGTGGACGGGAATAGGCTGATGATGATGATGATGATGATGAGATGATACTATACTAGTATAGTATAGTATAGTATTTGACGCCGGGTGCTTTTCAATGGGTTTTCTTTTGCGGTTTCCTTCTTCAGAGAAGACTCCCTAATTCGAAAAAACTCAACGTTTTTCTGATCAGGAGGTCAGGGTTGCGATCATTGGGTCGGGCAAATTAGTATTAGATTTTTTTAACATGAACTTCCCAATGGCACATTAATTATGGATTTTTGCCCTGTGTGTTCAAAACGCTCACCCCATATTCCATCAGACGTATAATATAACTAATTACTAAAATTAAGACGTGATCAAGTTACAATTACATATAACCATGAAATTATTATCTACTAACGGTGCAAAATCTCTTGCGTAAGTTTCTGAGTGACCTCTAGACTTCCTTTGCACTAAGACAAGCGTCCTTCACGCTAAATGAACAGGGAAGTTGAGGGAAGTGCCGTGGTACCGACTTATCAGTGGCGGAAGCGTTGCGGAAGTGAGATCAATTGTCTTTTTTTTGTTACGTTTTAGCGAGGGGACATTGGCCGTAGATCTCTGCATAGTATACTCGAAAAAACTAGATAAAACAGCCTTTTTTGGATTGACTGTATTTTAGAATTTGTTAATTAATCTGTTAATTAATTTGTTAATTAATCTAATGCTGATGTAATCGTTAGTCTTTTTTGACTGACCTGTTGGTTCAGTGGCTGACAGCTTCGCTGGGTCAGTGGGTGCGATGTGACCCAGGATAAATATTTTCACTGTGAGAACGAGTATCTGCTCTGTGACTTAGTGTAAAATGATGTATATGAATCAAATGTCTGGTCACTGTGATATGAGTTTCGTTTGGTTTGAGATGAGATGGCTGTGTGTAACCTGAGTTGTGTCAAAATATGATTTCGAATTTTAATTCCATTTATTCATGTGTCACTGCAAAGCAGTAAATTATATTAACGACTGGAGAGCCTGTGAAAACATTCGCATCGTCCAAAGAACCAGTAGTTCAGTACAAGTTATAGCAGGTGCTACAAAACGTTTGGTTGCCGAATAAAAGCGATTTAATGGCGGTGTACCGTTTGATGTGGTGTTTTATCTGCTTAATGGGCGTGTCCGCGAGGCGCGAGGCAAGTCGCGAGACAATGATCTATTTTTACGTGGTGCGCGAAGAGGCGGCCACGTGGCCAGCAGCTGCGCGGGCGCACGTGCCGCGTATTTATACCGCGCCGACGCCGGGCGTCGCCGTCCGCCCTTTGCCAGGATACTCCTGATGTACTCGTAATTTTTATCTATCACCAAGTACGAGCACCTACTAAATGAGCATCGTGATGGAGTCAAATGATTTTCTGCAGTGCGTGAGCATGGACAATTAGTAGTAATCCGATTATATACGTAATTGAAAAGCCGAAATATGCATGCAAATATATAGAAAAAAGGGCGAAGTGTGTACATACTTGGCGCAACCAAAACATTATTTCTTATCACAATGTATTTATAAAGTACAAGCTATAATTATTGTTACAGGCATATAACTGTAGTGCTATCAATGAGGACAAATTTAGTCTCAGAACATATATTTGACATAGCGTCTTGTGATTCTTAAAGGAAATATAGGCATTTAATTTAAAACACTCCATTTATATCCCATTTTCTAATTCCCTAGCACGTTCGAGATTTATCTACAACAATAACATAGAGCGTAAGTTGGTTACAAAAAGTTAACGTAATATAAACATTAAGCTATTAATTTTAAAGTCAACATTGTAAGCTATCGCGCCGTGAACGCATTATCTTGAATGGTTGAGTAAAGTGGTTATAATGTGATAATTTTCTTTGGCCCGCAATTTAGTAATCCACGTTGGCTAACGTTAAATGTGCCCTATTATATCGAAAGGCAGGAAAATAGTTGAAAGCTGACAAACAAATGCAATCATTTATGGTAATTTCGCACGTCACCGTCATTCTTGTGTACTGCCGAGCATTTTATTAGCCGCACTGGACGCTGTCACGATTGCGATCAGTGGACAATTGAAATAATATAATCGTTTATTTAGCGTTTACAGTAGCCTTATACTTAATACATAGCTTGTTGCGGAGTATTAAACATATCATTGTTATTGTACAATTTGTTAAGATTACGTCGATTTTAATAACTATTTAATGTTCAACGTCATCATCAGCCTACTACAGTCCACAGCTGGACATAAGCTTCCCCTAAGGGGATATGCCCATAATCCCCACGCTGGGCATGTGGGTTAGTGATTGGAGAGTACAGTTTTTCGCACCGCCTAATCTGCTGCCCACAGGCGGCCAGGGCGTTTAATTCTGCTTAGGCAGACCGCGCCATACTGCCACCTGCCAGCGGCGGGCTTGGCCGCCTCTTATGAGATCCTGTATCCCGGCACACGGTCCGCGAATGTAATCTTACTCCGCTCCGTCACGAACATTAAACGTTAGCGTCAATAAATTCTAAGATTTCGTATCAATTTATGGCAGTGTTTTTTACATCCGTATGGTATGAAACTCATTGGATTTTAGCATAATGTGTCGAGTTCTTAATAATAGAGACGCCCTTAGCAGTACACATGTAGAGTTACTGTTATTTTTATATCGTTACGCCAAATCCGTTTCGGGGAAGGCAGAGAGCACCAAGAGCCAAATCTCTCTCTCCTTAAATACCTGAAATACTATGTATTTCTATTTTCCCTGTTACCTTTATACGCACACGAGAACGAAATAAAATGACAGATTCAAAGATTTTTGGCGAAAGAAGGGTCAAGTGATTGCCGTGACGTGTGAAATGAGACACTAAAATATGATTGGATTTTTTTTATTATTATTCTGTAAGGTACTTGGCACTCGGTTTCTCTGGCTACGCCGTAAGGGACCTGCCGTGAAGATATATATGTATGTATTTAATTATGTCGTCACGCTAGGTACTTTAGAGGTAGGCATGATAGCCCTAAGTGTCAAATATGGCTCAGGTTTTCTTGAAATCTTGCCGTACCTTGACAGCTATGACTTGCTAGCAAAGGTGAATCGTGGGTGTGTCCTCCTGTGCCTACATCTTCGGGGAATATAGGCGTGATGCTACTGTTTTTAGCATTAGCTATGTTTACATAGAACGGGCGTCGGCGGAAAGCGACAGACGCGCGCCGACCGGACGACGCGGACGAAATATGACCACCCCTGAGGGTTATTAATCTGTTCAATTATTATGAAACTGACGCACACTCTGACACATGTCTTCTTTGTCGCATCCGTTGCCAATAGGGTTGTCGCAATTGTTAGGTAAAATATTAAAAGCGTTGCTGTACAATACAATATGATAGACATCGTTGTATTGCGCTTCGTAGATGAAAAAAATAAATTATGTACAAAACAAGGATAAGAATAATAGATGGTATTATCCCTAAAAGCGATTTATTGTGTTATGTTAAGTTGCAAATTAAAAATGCAAAAATTAATTTCAAAATTTATTACATGTTATATTACCACAATTAATGGGACCAGTTCTGAAAAAGTTCAAGCTCTTATAATTGTTCAATAAATTAATTTTCTATTCAATCAGTTAAGATGTTTTCTGAATTGTGCAGCATGGATAATTGGTTTTGCATATTCAGCAACATCTATTGCTTGATCTGTAGATCACTGTAGATGTTCGATGTATGATAGACTTGAAGAATGGCATAGCTGTATTAGGAAGACGCAGGACTGGGTAAAGCTATGCCGATTAGGGGAGGGGATCTAGCAGTGGAGTTATAGAAGTTGATGGATTAAAATTGCGTTTCTTTGATTGGGATTAGAAGCGAAGTATCAACCCTGGCGCGCGTCCAGTGCGTTGCGCGGTGTCCAAAGCTCGCGGACAGGTGCGCGCGGCTGCCGCGCGTTTTCACACAAAACCAAACGTTTCACATATAAAAGGCACTTCCTTTCATCCCGCAGCCCACCGTCGGGAATGCCCATTAATTTTCCAACACAATATTTTTAGTGCGCGGCTCGCGTGTAATATATCGTGCCCACGTGTCCCCGTATGTCGTCCGCCGCTGAACCGGCTGCGTCAAATTATTTTCGTTCGTGTCACAAGATACGCCGCTCATCTGGACGGTTTTCCCTTTTAAAAATCACACCAGTTGTTGGCTTAATACGGGCCATGTAGCGCGCTTCCGCTGCGCACTGGAAAATATCGCTCAAGGAAAGTTTCGCCCAAATAAATTCTGACAATCGTAAAAATTTAATTCATATATAGATGCACTCATTATTAATCATTTTGTTTTTCAAGTCTCTCAGAATGAGAACCGTAAAGGTCATAGTCTGTCGCACTGGCCAGTTATTGGAACGCATTTTTCACTCAACTCAAACATACATACCTTATTTTAGATTCGATTTTTAAATAATCTATCGTAATATATGAATTACAGTAGGTACAATTGTATGTATTTAAATTCGCTGTATTAAAAAATATATATGTTTGTATGTAATATACATGTTTGTTTGTATGTACATATATCTAAATGTGTTCAGTCTTAACTAATTTGACGCGTAACAAACTATATATAGGTATATTAATAGCTTGTTACGCGTCAAATTGCTGTATTCATAAAAACATGTACTAAAAATATAATAGCAACGAAATAATCATATAATTATATGTGAATAAACAATTTCAACGCATGCTCTTTGTAAATATCGCCCGTGATCATCAATCATAACAAATTTGTTTTCTCTATGTCTCGCTGGCGCTGGAATATATTTTTTTCACATAACAGCCAGTTTATTTTCAGTGAACTGGATACAATGGCCTGAATTTTCATAACGGATGCTCCTCGATATATCTTTTTTCATTTCTTACATGTCCCTATGAGTAATATTACAAATATTAATAATAAAAGCTGAATGTAATAAAATAGAAAAGGTAAAATGAAGAAAGTGACTAGGAGCTTGTGACGTATGTAAGGATAGACATCACACTCGGTAATGTCAGTGTGCCCTTAGAATGACTTGGCGCGAGGGGTTAATAAACAGTAGTGAATAATATAAATTAAATAATGCAGCGACCATGCTCATGCGATTTATCGCGATTATAAATGTTTTCATCAACACCATATTACATTTAATCGCGAAACGAGATCGCTCATTCGCTTTGATTAAAAGATTCACTAGAAAACATTCGCCCTGTGTTATTTATCGAGGCGCGCTTGCAGCTGCTTTGGTGCTAATAGCACTAATTAATAAGACGTTGCAATATATCTTCATTTCATTGTTCGCTCTATAAACAAGTTTTCCTCATTAAGAGGTCGTTGTAGGTCTCGTAGCGTGGCTTGTGTTTTGGCATTGCATTTGTATCATTTGTTTAAAAAAAACAATTTAAGTACGGTATAACGTCAACGATTTTAAGCCGTGAAATATGTTTTTTTTCTTTTTAACCTTACGTAACGTAACATCGCACCTGCCATCCCCGAAGAGGTAGGCAGAGGAATGCAGAACACTCCCACATTTTTCACCTTAACATATCTTTTTTAAGGTATTTTCCTCGTCCCGTCTTTCTTGAAGTTCCACTCGTGTAATTTTCTTTCATTTAGAAACAAGAAATGAATAATACTGTTTGTTTGTATCACAAGCAGATGTAAATAACAATTTTTATTTACGGATATTTATAATGTTAATCAATCTAATGCCAAAAATTTGCGGCGCGCACTCACGACAGAGGAACACGTTATAGAGAACAAACTCTACTGAGCCAGTATGCGCTGATATTAAAATGTTCTACTGTCAGAAATATTTAAATGTTCATTTATTTATTTCTATGCAACACCTTAAAATGTACCTAGTTGTAATTTTTGAATTATATATCATTACAATGGTTTACATCATAACAGTTGCATATGTATTGAAAATTTAAGTGTAATATTTGTTATTTTATAAAATTTAATAAAGACGATTTAATTACCTGCTATTCTAACCACTTAGAAATAATTATGTTTCTTGTATTAAATGCGATGTGTTAATTAGTTTTTTTTTTAATTAGCAGGTAGGTACATGTCTCCGAATTCATTACGTATACTGGTATATTTCAGTAATGAGCTATCGAGTTAGAAGTAGGGTAGGTAGCGGTAAAGTTAAGGGGGACACTTGAGCCAATCCGGTGAATATATTAAAACCTACCAAACTATAAGCTGGTATTACTGAAAATTATTATTCATATAATTTTAATTTGTAACTGCTACCATGTCAAGAGTTCTTATTTAACGTTAAAATATCGAATGGAATTTATTATACGAGTATGTCTTGAGCGAGTGCAAGAGCTTTAGCAAGATTTTTTATATTCCTTGCATTTAACCAATAAACCTTAGGTAATACGAATTATGAAATAGTGTATTTCTATATTAATACTGTGTTCATGTTTAAATATATTTTTGTATTAACTAGATGTAAAATTACGGCATACCGGCGGTATGGCGGGTGCTGCCTACTCACAGCTAAATGCCCTGACCGTCCTGATGCCTGTGGGCAGCGGCGTAGACAGTGCAAACAAAAAGCTGTTCCTGCGATCCCCAACCCCCATGCCCAGCGTGGGTATTATGAGCATAGCGTCAGGGAGCGCTATGTTCAGCTGTGGACTACAATAGGCTGATGATGATGATGAGTTGTAAAATATAGATCACATAATCAAAACATCGACGACGTAGAATGTACAATGAGACTCGGGGCGTTTTATATTTACATTTTTCTATTCTTTTTGGTGTCAAGTTAATAAAATGAATAATAAGTGCAAACTTCAAAAATTCTTAGAGCACTGGCAATACGCGCACTCCCTATATTATCAGATTTCGACGTATACCGTACCTGTTGATTCGTGGGAGTGCTCTACAATTGTCTGCCTACCCTTTTGGTGAAAGAACGGGTGAGATGTTACGTAAATCTTCAAATGAGTCGTCAACTGTATACCGTATGTATTATTTGCATGATCATATTGTTCTGTGTACCCAGTTCTGTGTTTCAGTACTTGCAGTGTTATTGGAGTTGGCAAGAGTGTACATATATTAATTCAACAGTTAATTAGAGGAAAGATTGCATCTGTGCGAATTAAGAAGCGAAATTTTGGTTTGTTTCCAACAATCGAATATTTATTGTTATAGGCCAATTGTCAAATACGTACGTGTCGTCTTTTATTGACCATAACAAATGAAAATCATATATGTTTTTTATCTCTTTCCAAGTAATACATTTTCAACATCTAACTGGCTGACTCTGGCAGTGAAGGAAAACATCGACAGGAATTTTTTTAAGTTGGTTTGTTTCGTTCCAACTCGCATAAATCCGGGATGGATGACCAAGGCCTTAAAACAAATTTTGATACTGGATGGATGACAAAATTGGATGATAATGATAATTTTCAATCCTAGTTAATTTCTGTTATTTTTATATCGCCGTCACACCAAGTGTGTCACGCTATAGGCAGAGAGTAGAGAGTCTTAAATATGTCTTTCCAAACTGACCCGACACACTTCTACATTAATTACGGCCTTCAAGCAAGAACCTCGGATCAGAAGACTTAATAATGAGTTTAGTTGTAAGAAATATTAGATAAAAATTACAATATTAGCGCGATCGAAACGCATGTGCTGTAATGTAAGCAGTGTGTCAACATTATAAGTCTAAGTAGAAACGGGCCATAAATATTGTGTGCAATAAATTGTAGTGTATGTTCAATTTGAAAATTCACTCACAAATAAACGCGGCGGGGTGTTGACCGCGCCGATCTGCTGAATGACACTTAAAAACGCCTGTCTGCATTTATACGCGGCACAAATAACGTTTCACACGTAAACTATCTGGACTAGACGCTGATGCCAAAAAATAATAACCAAAATCCCGAGGTGGTGATTAGTCAAACGGGTCTCTAAAGAATTTTTCTTACGAAAACATACAATCAGTCATACTTGTTTGAGAATCTGGTCAGTTCGTTTAATCATAATTATTATGAGCATGCTACGATTTACAAACTAAGTAAGTACCTATATCAATGTAGGGTGTGTGTTGATAAAAAAATTATTATATCGTCCAGGTGCCAAATATTTCTATCCTTAAAGACTTGAAGTGCTGCTTTCATTTACGCGCGTTCGTTTCAGAGACGTCTGAAATCTTTTGATTCAACATAAAAAATAAAATAAAACTAGTACTATTAATAGTTTCCTTGCAACACATGTCAATACATCCCTGGAACAGATGTATCGTTAAGTCTGACAAGGACTAGGTTTCCAATAAACGAGATTCAGTTCTGCTTAAAAGGGATGAGTAATCGCGCGGATAAAAAATAGTCCACAGTAAATCTCAGTAGCAACGAGTAGCGCATTCGCATCGTGCGTCTAGTCACACTCTGCCGACAACTGTTGTCTGTATGTCTCGACAGCTGCGTACCACTTGGTCTTGTGTGCCGAGCTAGCCGGCTCGCGGCGACCAGCTCCGCTTTGTTACACGAACTTGTGTTTCATTCTACGAGTATATCAGAGGGATTAGACAAAATACTATTCGTAAGCGATAACGCCAAACGCTAACTTCGAAATGTATGGAAATGACATAAGCGAACTAGCGTGATTACTAATTTGTTTTTCGCACTTTTTGTCATTTCCATACATTTTCAAGTTAGGGTTTGGCATTAATGCTTACAGAAAAGTATTTTACCTAAGCCCACAGTACTACTTGAGAAGAGTGTATACATAAATTCATATTGAGTAAGTAGTTGTCGAAGTTCACTCGTAATTCATTAAGTTTTAAACAACTTTATTAAGATTCATATGCTTAAGAATGTACCTACTTCTATAAATATATAAACTGCGTGGCTGTTGGACCACAGTCTTGTATGTTTTCGACATTGACAGTATGTATAAGGTTAGTTTTGAATAGACCGGCTCGGAGGGCAGGGTGAATTTGATCGCATTCAAAATATAACGTTAAGATATATTTTAATAAGTTATATTTGTACATTTTAAATGTTTTATGACAAGACAATGCTCCAGCACCGTCATAAAACTAATGAAATGTAAAAATACTGTATTGAAATGTCCAAAAATTCTACTTTCAGTATGATCTAATTCTGCTGTCCTCTGCGACCTCGTACTGATGTTACTGCTTACCGCACGACGATTATCCTGCATTATCACATTCAACGCTGTTAAGGTATTTTAACATTAGTAAAGGTTAAAAGCTGATTAGTATAAAACTTAAAACAAACGAATGAATTCTCCTCAGCTGAAAAAATAATGGATTTAATAAAGGTTTTACGTGAAAAAAGAAAAAGGGAGTCAAGGGTTCTACGCAGTGGGGTTGAGGAACGTTTCCTCGTTGTGTGACTGAAGTCGTCTATTTGAGCTCGTAAATATATCTAATAAATTTTTTTTTTATTTAATTCAATGTGTTTAAAACAGATATTATATACCATTTTATCTTTCTGTGCTTCTTCCCTTATAGCATTTATTTACCTTTTGTGTAATTTGGGATTGTCCACGTAAACACTTGTCTTGTGGAGACTGTCGCTGCAGTGGCGCGCCACTGCGAAGATTAAAACTCTCTCCTTGACTATATATGAATTTTTAATCCTCGACACTTTTTATATTAAGAATTGAACCTAAAGGATAAATAAGTAGTATATTTTTTTTATAATCTTATTTGTAGATCTTATAATTATGAACTTATTACGATATTCACGCATTAATATGTTTCTTTTAATACGAGTAATTTCGTTTTGAGATTTGATAAATACCTACTAATGATTGTTTACTTTTGGCATTAAGATGTTATGCTTATTTTTAATCGTCAATGTTATTTTATATTAAAAACCTACTTTCAATCCTTAATACAATGAGTATTTTTAAATAATTTCTTTAAATTATTTGATAAACAACATATGTATTTGCTATCCATATCACAAACAACTCTAAAAGATGTAATACTAATTACTATTATTATTTAGCGTGTTCGTGCAATATTTTTGCGCCAATCGGTATACATACATATAATTGTAAACAAAAATAAACGAGTACGTCGACGCGACGTGAGCGACTCGGACTCATTGTTAACTCGCACGATCATATACGTCGCTCGGTAATTTATGGCTCAAACTTCAACGCACTCGGACGACGGTCTTCACTATGACATCTATAAGGAAAGATGTACTGACGTTCAGCCGACGGAACAAACGAACTGAACTGTTCAAGTTGTGTGTGATGAAAAATATATTTACAAAAAATATAATATAAAAAATATATTTACAAAATATATAATATTAAAAATATATTTACAGTTAAATTGAACATTTTGTCGAAAGTGTTTGTAGTAAAAACATGTTTGCAAAATGTACTTGTGAACTATGTATAATCGCCATGAATAATGAAATAAATATGATACATGGGTATGTGGAACAACCATGTCCTTTCTTTAAGGATATTTTGACACATGATATTCTCTACCCTTAAAGTACGTGGCGTGATGATATAACAACGATAATAATAGTAATATACACGAAGTAAGGCGCGCAGCTTTCATCGCGAAGCATTTAGATCTATGCGAATTTTATATCAAGCGGTGCGCACGCGCATAGGCGTTAGTTCGTTATTAATCACGCGCGATCATAATCTCTGGCGTCGGCGCCGCCCTCTGTTTGTGTAGACGCGTGGTGCAAGTGTAATCTCACTGACGCACGGAATCTCAACTAGTTCCATGCTGG
>DWDV01003214.1:0-10792 GCA_018245615.1 Mimoniades ocyalus | reverse complement strand
GTGACCTCTTATGTGACCTCTTATGTGACCTCTTATGTGACCTCTTATGTGACCTCTTATGTGACCTCTTATGTGACAAATTGTTGTAAACTTCAAACCTAAGATTTGACCGATAAAACCTATTACAAGCGTTCGTTAAATTATTTTAATAATTATAACATGATATGGGGCATTTTTGTCATTATCATAACAAAAATAATAAGCTATTAAAAACATAGCTAACGGTTAAGTTAAACTATAATGTTTATTATGCCTGCTCTTCGCATTTATATAAATAATTAACGTACCAGTACATTGTGTACTATTATTGAAATCCGAAAACGTAATTCACTGGTAAATTCAATTTTTCTTCATGTCACTTCTTGCCTGTCGAAAGCCTGCGATATTTATATGACATAAAAATGATTATCTAAGAACTAAGTCTACGCTGCACCTTCCAGTCCGCGATTGTTTCTCACTTTCGCAACGAGGACCGTCCGCTCGTGATCGAGTGACTAGTGGGCGAATCGATTATACAGGCTGTGATGATTTAAATAATAAATATATGTCTTATTCACAATATATCTTTTTTTTATTTAGCACGTTGTATTCTTATATTGTATATATGTTGTAGGATAAACATTCGAATTTTATTAAAATTGAACATACTTGACGAATTATTTTTGTTTAATTTTTATATATGATTACGTAAATTATAAATATATTAAGAGTGCCAAAGCATTGAAGCCTATTCAATCATCTAAACACGTCATATGTTAGTTGTTTTTACGATCACTCTTATCTGAAGTCGTCACAAGGTACATAGAGGTAGATAGTAAAATATGCTGTCAGTTTTAAAAATCGCTTGTTTCATGTTGAAAACTTTTCCTATAATGTTAAAAGGAAGTCATTGAAGGGGTTAATATGACTACAATAGCAATGAATATAATATCACGCTCAGTGCGGGTATTTAAAATATTGAGAGTATTTCAAATGTATGTTACGTTTGTTATGAAAATAGATACAATGTAATAATATAAATAATATGGAATGGTAGATACTAAATAAATACATTAATACTCTATAGTCATATTTACAACCATTCCCGTATTATTTACTTACAAGAAAAAAGTCTAATGTCTAATCGTCTAATAATTTAATCATACTTTAAAAAAGACAATTTTGTGTTAAAAACTGTTAGTGTACTAAATCGTAGAGGTACATATGTACATGTATAGATAAGTTTCAATTCAGAGTCGTATAAATATTACTCACCTACAAGCGGTATATCCGTGAATGAAAAACATAATATTTTTTATACAATTCTAATTGCAAAAGCGCAATCAAAACAAACATAAAAGGGATACCGAAAGGGCAAAAACAAAATGAATTCATTGCAAGATGTTTCGCGTTAGCGCGTTGACACAATTCCAGCAGTACAAGTCATCGATTATTGTAATATTGTCCTCGGTGTATAAAATTGTCGTATAGACGTCGACGCGAATTTTATATTTATTCTTTAGAACGAGTCTTGGACAACCTATGACTACCTATCCTTAAATGTTGCACAAATACTTACAACGTATGGCGGTATTGGTGCGTCACATTTCAATTTATTAATATTTTATGTAAATTAAGCAGCTGTCAATCAAATTTGTAGTCGTTTTGTCCAAAAAAGGGTTTTATACTTTGCAATATCTGTGCAGTGCACTTTCATGCATCGTATTTATACTGAAATACACAGTTGTTAAGTCGTCTTCTTTAAACGTAGGTTTCTGAGTTCTATTTATTTTCCATATTAACGTTTCCGATATTGACGTTTCGCAAAGAACTTAGCATTAGAAAACATTAAAACATCAACCTGTACCGTGGTACATTAAAGATCCAGTTGTTACGCACGACAAGTTGCTCTACTTCGCTTCGAATATAATTTATTGTGAGAAATCAACAGGTAGCAAATCGCAATTGAGTAATACAATTACCTCCGCTGTTTTATGACCCTTGTAGTAATTTAATTATTATCTAGCCGGTATTAGTAAATGATGCATCGAAATCTTCGTACGAACATTAACTGCTTTTAAATTTAATATAACAGTGTATGAAATATTGATGGCGTGTATTCAATACGAATACGATTAAATTATATGTAATTAAGTTTATGAGAGTATTACTTCTCATTGATATAATTAGCTCAAGGCATTTTGAGACTATCTATATTTAATTATTACATTCGCAAATATGTTACATCACCTACATCATTAGGTATATTTTAGGTGTTGTGAAAACTTAGTTTTTAGTCGTAGTATGTGAAGTTAATTTATCTTGTTTCTACTAGTGGTTTGGAGTCTGGATTACTGCTCGATGTATGACAAAAGGCATCTATGCCATGATGGGGACGTAACTACATATAACTGTTGAAACGTGGCAATGTACTTGACTCCTATGCCTACCTATTCTGGGATTACAGAACTGAAGTTAGGATTCTTAGTTTTATTGGTCTACACCCTTTAGTATACTGACTAAACGGATGATGTAAGAAGTAACAATTCTTTTACTCTTAGTGTACAACACATTACGAAAAATATCAACAAACTCAATTATACAATGTATTTTTTATAACATCTTAAATATGTTTTTGAGGATAAACACAAAACTACTATAAATCTACTAGAAAAAATGATACACTAAAAATTTGTTCGCTGTAAAACGACGATAAAAGCTTTAATCAGCGAAAACATTAAATAAAAAAAAAACATATAACGACAGTGAACTTAACTATAAAACGATTAAAATCTTACAAAATAGAATAGCACATAATGTCCGTCTTATAGTTGTTTCAGTGCAATATCAATGTTTTAATATATAAATACATTATACATACTCGTAGTAGCCTGTATACGTTCACTTCGCTGACAATTAATAAGTCATCTATTTATCTATTTTAACTTACACTCCTTTCATCACTTCATAGCTCTTAACTACATATTTAGAACCAATCACGTTTGGATTTTTCTTGAAAAACATAATTCTGAGAAAATTTAACTTTATTATTATAATATATAGAAGGAATCAGATATCTTTTTTCAAACGAAAGTACGAGTAGCTTATGTTCTTCGTCAGGGTTGGTACTAACTCCAGGTTAAGTTTAATCGAAATCCGTTAGGCCATTTTTAATAAGAAAACGCAACAAACAGACACAGAGTTACTTCCGCGTTTATAATACGAGTATGGAGTAGAGATTATATTCTTACATGTGCTTGATTAATTACACGGAGAGAAGCGGAGCGATCGATCATGCAGCGGTCGAGGAGGCGCCGCCGTGATCGATTGACCGATCAACTGAATAAATTAAAATTTGATTGTTTTGTCGGCATTATAAAGTGATATTTTTAAGCAGGTGTACCCGTGTGTTAATTGAACTACTGACTAATTAAAATATATGGTACTTTACCTGCGTAACTGTTACAGTTGTATTTGTTTACAAATATAAATTATTATTTATAACATGATAACTGGCTGAATTTGCTACAAAAAAGTTGGACTCGAAATTGAATTCCCACCTGTTCCTACACTGTGTAACAACACTATACCATTAAATAGCAGTATGAACACGCTTTAACAGATGCAGTGTGTAAATCAATTTTTTGCAACAATGGCCACAGTTACAACTTCCAAACAAACACATTTAAAAAACTTGACTCTCTAAAATGAACTCTATGGAAACTGACTTACAGTTGAAAATAGCCCATGATAAATTGTTCTTAAGCCCTTTGAAAATTAGTGACGTAAAGTTATAATGCCCGCTTGAATGTAACCCGAAATGCGAGACACACGGAGTGTCATATGCGTATGATTTGTTTTGTATGTATATATTTTGTATTTATATTTAAATAATTTAAGGTTAATGAAAGTGCATATGTTGCTGCTAAAATGCTACATAATATAAATACAGTAAGAATTGAAAGAAATATTTATAGGATTTAAAATTAATTTCTTTGTAACTTTAAAGTTGCGTCATAATATACTGAAGTAATAGTAATATAAATCAGGAGTAAGTAAAATTCAACATAAAATTCATAGCAATAAACATACTTTAGTATTTTAAATGTGATAGAATAAAAAATAAAAAATTTAAGACTTTAAACCTTCAATTACAGATATTGACAGGGTGCAAATTATCCTGATACGTTTTAATAAATGAACATATACGAATTAACTCCTTACCCAGGGAAAGGGAGTCAAGTCAAAAAGTAAGTCACAAACAATATTATGACATACATACATTAAAATAGCGAAAATAGTTTCATTACTTATTTACTATGTTAAGGAGCAGTGTTAATTAATTCAAAATATATTCTGTTCATACGCTTAAGTCAGAGGGGGAATTTAATAAATGTTGCAGACCTACAAAATTGTTTAAAAAAATTAGAAAATGTCTCCTTTGTTGCGAAATACTTTGTCCAACGTAAATCAGTTTCTGACACAGTAAAATATGTAAAAAAGCAAAACGTTCTACATGGAGTGGTAAAATATTTTCCGAGAGTTCAAGTGTTCGTATTTGGACGCCAAACCAATCTTTGCTGACCGTAGCGCGCCCGGCCTTACAGCAAATCAATTCCTAGCGACCGGCGGATCGTGGTATAGCGCAACCTACACAAACTGTGTTTAATGCTCTGGTTGTCCACCGGCCGTAGCATTAGCTGTACAAGAAGCTATGCTCTGCAACTACCAACTCCCCTGGTAAGTGAAGGCTTCCGGCCAGCAAATGACTAGAACAGTATAACAACGACGACGAATACATTTTCCGAGGTGATAAATACATTTCCATTCTAATAAAATACGTTTTAAGTGAAGCTCTTTACCGGCGACACAAAAATTATTACGATGTTAAAACACAGTAGCGTTTCATCCGTAACTATATTTTGGTTTCTACGAAATACGTACTAATTCGCCATACAGCGCCTTAAAAGATACTGTTAGTTTAACTTTCGATATCAACCCACATATTTGGTCACGATAACTGATGACGTAGATTAACGTGTTGAAACCAGCATCAGTCCCGACAGACATATACCCGTACAAGTATATAAAACAATTAAATAAGGATTATGCAAATATTACAACCGTATTAGCGTCCAAACAACATATGTACATATGTACATGTCGGACCTTGACATGAAAATATGTTTATAGGCGTGATTTATTTATTCATGTCAACATACTTAGTACCATATATAAATTCCGTTCACTTTCACGTGTGCTTTACATTATAATAACTTAATTATGTCATTATACATTTTTTAATTCATTACATGCAGTACATTCCTGCCTTGATATCTGGTATAACCTATTACAAAGAATTTTGCCAATGAGCTGATATACCCTCCAGACTGTATTTGTTTAGAGGTAAAAAGAAAATTCTTTTTTCAAAATATTTCTCCTTAAAATATCAGAACCAGTTCTAAAAATAGTAATATGGATGTCATTCAATTAAATATGTGGTTTGGTTTTGGGGAGAAACTAAAGCAAATGTAATATTAATAGTAATATTTTCATATACGAAGTGGTCGAAGTATTCCGTGTGGGGCGGAATAAGAATACATTCCCCGACTCCATGCCGGGGTACAGGTTATTGTAAGAGGCGACTAAACCCGGCGCTGGCAGGTCGCGGTATGATGCGGTTTGTCTAGGAGGTGCGAGACGCTGTGCTCTGCGATCCCCAACCCGCATGCCCAGCGTAGGGATTATGGGCATAACCCCGCAAAGGAGGCGTATCTCCAGTTGTGGACTGCAATAGGCTGATGATGATGATGATGATATGAAGTAGCCAAGACACAAAGCTCAAAAAATTACAAAAACCATCACTGTGGCACGGACGCGTGATAAGATGAGAAAATAGACCAAGACAGAGATAGTTTAGAGATTCGTAAATATTGAAACGAAAAGAAAAGGCCGCATACGTTCATCAATGATGCAAACTAATACCAAACACAAACAAAGACAAAAAACTACATTAATGTTTTATTCATAACAAGTAGGTATTGAAAGGAAATGGGTACCTACCCTTGTAAGATAGTTTGTTAGAGCAAATCTTTCAATATTTAGTACAGCAGTTTTTTAGATGACATTTTAAACTGGTACTAACTGAAGATCAGCACAACTGTCAAAGCAGGTGCAAATGTCATCGATATGCCATCTGTCAAATGTTATAACTGACAGGTGACGTGCAACTCTATTATATTATTTGTGAAGATTATTTTTTAGAATGGCCATTGAATTCTCATACACGACATTAACTCTATTACAATACAACATTGCCTTGACACAGATCCGAAGTGCGTTTTAAGATTAAGTTCCATATTCGTATAGAATGCTGGTATGTAGATACTGGCATTCACTCTTGGTTCTTAATAAATATATGAAACTAATTATAAACTCAATCCTTTTGATATAAATCTAATTAAGATGGTTATTGTTTAAGGTACGCTTTAATCGGCAACCAATAACTGCGTTGTTAATACAAATGAGAATTATAATACATATATTGTATCCGTATTCGTAATACAGTATAAATTATAATACTTCAAGCGATATTCGACTGTGTCGTTGGTCGTGTTAATTGCAAGTGCAACTGACGATCGGGAGGACCTGGGTTCATTTCCCAGGTCAGACACTATTAAATTTTCCTAATTTAGATTTTTAGTACTGGCTCGGAGTCTGGATATGTGCCCGGTGTATGTCAATAGGCACACCACCTATTCCATTGTAGGACATAAACGTAACTTGCTCTGCCTACCCCCAGCATTTTGAGATCTTTAGCGTCTTCGTCTTTCCAGCGATATCTTGGTCGACCCACCGGGAGGCGACCGGAGGGTTGGCCAATATATGCTTTCTTTGCTGCTCGATCCTCTCCCATCCTTTCCACATGCTTCAGCCAGCGCAGTCGGGAAGCTTTTGTTTCTCCGATGATGCGCTTTACATTACAGAATGTTTTACATATTATATAAACTTTAAAATATTATATATACTTTATCATTGTAAATATTCGCTTTAAAGTCTTTTTAGGTATTTCAATTTATTATGTCATTCTACTCCACATAGTTCTCTATTCCGTCGGTCTGATAAAAACGTTGACAAAGGATATTGTATGGAGAGAGCCTCTCTATTGTTGTTTGTTTTTAAAACCGTAGCGCGATGGTGACAAGTTGTCGACTTGAAGATCGGCGCTTATGATTGTTGCTCTACTTAATAAACAAAGTTCAATTTTCTATCACGTATTTTCTATTACAGAATCTAAAGTAATTAAATTTTTCTAATGTCATTGGATGAATAATTTTATAATATTACACTAACAATTTAGACGGTAAAATTGTGCATATTTTATATTAAAAAAAGCATTAAAAAATAATACAATACAAAACGAAACATTATCATAATCATTTCTTGTATATAACTATAATAAAGTTGGACTTATTGCAACATTATAATGAATTAACTTTACTATCTGCTTAACATCACTTAAATAAAACATTAAGATCAGACTGTAAATAAATCTTTATCGAAAACCGACTTACCACATACTTAATTAAATTATTGTTTAAAATTAACATATAGATTGTCAAGTGTGTTTTACAAAATAAGCTATTTATTTGTATCGCAATTGTAGAAAATGCCCATTAAATACAATATATTAGACCTCAAGTGGTTTTATCTTACATAGAAATGTGACAAACATATCATTTAGAATACAAATGACTTTATTCGTCGTATTGTGCCAACATATTAAATGAGGTATGAATAAATTACACATTAAATATAAAGTGGAGCAAACTCAGGTTCCAAAATCCGAACAATAGCAAGTTTAGCGGGTAACGGTTTGATATTGCATATGAAATATTCACAAGTTTGTTTACTTGCTGCATTTTAAGATGACACGAGATTCAGTCAAATTTCGGTCTTAATTCATAGTACATAAAAATTAAAGGCGTCGCCATCGTAAAATGAATTTTCGCAGTCGGTACCGCACCCGCGACGCTGACCATGTAACCATTTTGTGCAACTATAACATAGTGTTACAAAGAAATTTTAACTT
The DNA here is from genome assembly GCA_018245615.1 of Mimoniades ocyalus. Lineage (NCBI taxonomy): Eukaryota > Metazoa > Arthropoda > Insecta > Lepidoptera > Hesperiidae > Mimoniades > Mimoniades ocyalus. Next base: position 2,721 of record DWDV01003214.1, on the reverse strand, counting down.
TATTACGACAGCAATAAGGTTGACGTAATCATACGATTGAAAAGAACGCTTAGAAATTTCCCAAATATTTACTACGATATTAAAATGTATTTATGCATAGAGTGACCTCACGCGTGGAGCAGTGACCTATGAAGAATTGTTTTTATGTGAAGGTACAGCGATAACGTGTAATTTGTCATAATTTTATTATGATACGATATGGGTACCTATTCCTTAATAAATTGAAAACTAAAAATACCATTAAAAATACACCCAGGTTATAATATGTAACTGACATTTTTTCCAATAAATTTAGATATACGTTCATGAAGTATAGGGAAAGCCAGAGATTCTTCCGTTCTTTAAGTTTCGATTAGTCATCGCTTTTGACCGCGGTACGGCGCGGCCTATTCCGACACGGCTTAATGCGCAAGCCGCCGACGGGCAGCGGTGTGACCGGCGCGAAAAGCGGTTGCACTTGGGAAGAAACCCACAGGAGAGGCCTATCTCTAATAATTATAAGATGATGATAATGCTGACTGTATTGTTAAACAATCAGTATAAACTTATTGGGATCACCTGCAAAAGTCATGATCTCATTATTAATAATAGTGTTTCGTAATAAAATTTAACATACAATATTTTAAGTGCCGCTGAATAAACGTTTATTGTAACATTAAAAGATTACACATGTCACGATAAAGGTAATAAACTTAAGTGGATTAGGTAAATGGTAATTAATAATATTAACTGTTTTTTGTAAAAGGGTTGCCTGCCTCGTGTCGTTGTGTAATTGCGAGCGCGACTGCCGATTGCGAGGTCCTGGATTCAAATCCAAGATCAGGTACTGGTGGAGTTTTGTAACTAGAATGTCTAGTTAAAATTTTATTGTAGTGTCTCGGAGTTTGGGTTTGCGTCCGGTGCCTAAATGGCAATGGGCTCGCCACTTATTCCATGGTGGGAGGTAAAACTAACTGGTGAAATGTGAGAGTGTACTACACTCCTCTGACTACGTCTTCAGCGATTATAGGCGTAATGTTACGTTGTGAAAGGGCCGTTTTCATAATGCAATAACTCCGTATTTTAGTAATTTTGTTTGTATCGACCATATAAAACATAATTATAGAATCGAATAGGCATAGCGACAACACCCGTATTGCTCAAATTTGTGCTGCAAAGCGGCAGTGGTTAGAAAGCTGTGTTCTGATATGAAGTACGATAGGTACCTAATATGATGAATGCAAATTTAATTTACACACATTACATTCTGTCTACTTTTCTCTTTTGTACGTGACGCGCGTCATAAAATATCTTAGTGACTCATTATAAGTGCTTTTATCTATCACACTTATCAAATTAAACAAGAATCCCCAGCTGCTTCGCGGGCCAAAATAAATATGTTTTTCAATAGTACTTGCACAGTTATTCTCTAGATTAGGAGTTTATAAGACTCTTATGATTTTAATAAAGGTATATGTAAATATTTTTGGAAGTTGAATTGTTGTTTAATTCGCACAAAAAAACTGCTTTCGCTTCTAAAGTTATACGTATGGAATGTCACGAATGTTATTTTACGATGGATGTTAAATTATATTTCAACAATACATATAATAAAAAGCAAATTTATCGACCAAGAATTCTTTTTTTCTAAATGCAAATTAAGCGTGGCTAAATCATATCTAAAACCGATTATTTTTGTATGTACCCATAAAGATAATGTCATCTTAGCATATTAGATGAATATAATACAAAAGTTATGGTTCAAAGGTTGAGGTTATCTTGAAATTTACTCAAATTTAACAGACGAACTGGCGTCGTAAATAATGTGTGGACTTACAATTATTGTAGTACATTTAAAACTGTAGTAGATTTAATGTTTAATTTACTATCTATTATACTTTATTCTGATGATGTGTTTCGGACGTGAGAATACGTATCGAATCAAAATATCGTCAACATAAACATATTTTTCCTTGATATACCGGTTTCTTTGTACATCTTGAAATACAAACCACACCAGGAGCACACTCCCACGTTTCATTAGTTACATTTACGTTCCACCGCGGAACAGGTGGTGAGCCTTGTGTTATACACCGAGCAGAAATGTAGAGTTCAATCCATTACTAGAAATTTGAACTAGAAGATGTAAGAAAAATTCATTAGTAACAAACCCGGAAATCGAACCCAGATACTCTCGATAAGCAGTCACGCTTGACCAACGAGGCAGACGTTTTATTAACGAGTATGTGACCCGACAGACAGAGGTTCGCCGTAGGTCCACATGAGGTAGAAAAAACTTTACGTTTTGGGTAAAGATACGAAGGAGGAAAAAATGATAAGAAACTAAGCTGTCTTCACAAATATTAGCACACTAGTTTTTTAGTAAATACACAAATTTAAATCTATTTTGTCATTTTTTTATTAGCTCCTAATTCTTACTTCTCAGTAGCCCAAAGATACAAGTTTGCTCGTCACAGTTTATAATTTTAAATAACATGACGATAAAGTACTATGCTGTAGGTACCCCCATAACTTCTATCATTCACAACCTTTCCTCATAAGTCCAAATGTTAACAATAAAATAAATAAATAAAATAAATATGATAAAGTTTAACTCTATGCCACTTATTCTCCAGAGAAAGTCCTGATTACAAATAGAATTGGATATACGTAACTTCACGCCTGTAATCCCCGAAGAGGTAGGCAGAGGAATGCAGAACACTCCCACGTTTCACCGGTTAC
>DWDV01003213.1:0-10793 GCA_018245615.1 Mimoniades ocyalus | reverse complement strand
CGAGCAAATAAAATAAAAGATAGATTCCTGTAACTACTACCACGCACCACAATTTCACGGGCTCCCTTGCATTCTATTAAAGAAATCCCTTAATAAAGATGAGGGTTTCCCGAGCGTTCCGGCCTCACGGTGTTACGCGGCGCGAGCAACAGGATTAAATATTTTTCATATTAATGCTTAGAACCTGTTTGTGATCTCACGACGCCCGTTTGTTATTACCGTATACTATTTATAGAGAGCTAGGTGAAGTTTTAAGTTGTTATTAATATTATTATTATATCCTAGCGTCTAATCGCTCACAGATGTACATATATATCTTTATCCTTACAAAATCGGCATGCTTCATTTACATTCAACATCATCCTCATTCATGCACTTCGTGTATAATTGTATGTATCGTTATTATACATTTTTATCTCAATGTCCATTTTAATGAAAAACATTGTTATCTATTGTGGCCTGTTATTTTAACGACTAAACTTTGTCATCTGTAAGCATGGACTTCTTGTTATATCTTTGAATTGTTCGAAATAAGCATTCTATTGCTATTATATTGTAAGTCACTTGGAAAAGTCTCGGCTATCACTAAATACCTCTTAATTGAGAGTTCAGCCGCACTTCAGAAAACTCGAAAACAATTTCCCCGCTCGTCTCACAGGATTTCCTGTCGAAGAATGTGAGATCAAAGATGCCGTAGGTAACGCACTGATCTGTATAATGAGGGAAATAAAATACGTTCTGGATCATCTGAAGCGGATAATTGACCGGGCCGGCGCATATTATTTACTTATGTATATCATGTTGACCATATATTATTAAGATGTTGGCTCGCTAATAATCTAGTATACAACATATTCCTCATAATATTGATCGTTTGTTTGGAATATTTTCAAGCAAGAGGAAAATATTATGTATGTTTTTTCCGCGCGCCAAAGCTATACGAAAAGATCTATTGCTGTTGTATAATTTCAAAATCATTTTACTTATTTTTCAATTAAGTAATTTACTTTTGTAATTTACGCGTGTAGCGATACAGGGTATCGTAAGAGGCGACTATACCCGGCGCTAGCAGATCGCGGTATGGCGTGGTATATCTAATCTAAACACAGCTAAATGCCCTGGCCGCCTATGGGCAGCAGCGTGGGAGGTGCGAGAAGCTGCGCTCTGCGATCCCCAACCCGCATGCCCAGCGTTGGGATTATGGGTATAAGTCCCACAGGGGAGGCTTATGTCCAGCAAAGGACTGCAATATGATGATGATGAATTAAACCTCGCTCATCAAGGATAATAGCTACTGTATATTTAGTTTTATAATATTTTTTTGTACTACAGGCGAAGATGCGAGCTTGTAGTGACGACATATATCGGAGGATTCTAAACCGTTTTAAAGGTCTTCTATGAAGCTTAACGATTATTATATAGCGGTAACAATTGCAACCGATTAAATAGCGTGGCTTTCGAATGGCCAGTATCCAGCGATGCTTCAGTGTACAGATCAATTACGATCTACAACCGCGTCAAGGCTATAAGTACTTTATATAGTTATGAGTATTTGTATCCGCTTTTACCCGTTGACTAGTTGCGCGATACGAGGCTTGAGGCGCACTCTAGCGGCGACATTCGACAACACTCGCGCGGGCGGCTCTAATTGGAGGGTACTCCGCTCGCGAGCTCTCCAGTTTGTCTTTTAAACAACCTTCAGCTTACAGTTGTAGCTACTTTTTTGCTTTTTTCTTTCATGTTTGTTCAAGATCACTAATTTGCTTTTTACTTTTTTCTGGTATCGGTACTATTAACGTTCTGAATTCGATGGTAACTATAAACAAGCAGATCATTCGTATTCTTATGTTACAATATCGATTTTACATCCGATTGGGTCAAAATATTGTTATATCGTAACATTAAAAACGTAACATCACGCCTGTAATAGGGTAGGCAAAAGAGTGTAGTACACTCTCACGTTTCACTAGTTACGTTTTGCGTCCCACTATGGAATTGGTGGTGAGCCTATTGCCATGTGACGGGCACATATTCACACTCCGACCCACTATTCAAAAAACTTAATTATAAAAATCTATTAGTATCCAACACGGGATTTAAGTCCAGGGTCCCTTGATCGGCAATTGCACTTTGCAACCAACTCGGCCAACGAGGCAAATGTAGGTATTATACACTGACTAAATATTTCCTTAGAACATTAATATTGAAAGATAAGAATTAAATTTCTACTAATAATAATAATAATTCTACTTCTGAGGAAGCATTTTACAGCCTCACTCTCTATGGTCATCATTTGACGTACCATTTCCTTATTACTGATGAACTGAACTATTCCGAGTGCATGATTTGTGGAGCCGTCCTAAAACAAACGAGCGGCAATATTCGCGCGCGAGCGTCACAAAACATAACAAATCGTGCTTTTAACACACTCGTTCCGCTGAGGAGTGCTTTTGTACGGACCGGGCCTGATTTATATCACTCATCAGATCGGTGATGCGTGAGTGATGCGATGTGACGCTGGCAAGAGCCTGTGCACAGTTACAGCGATGATATAGATGCGAAATGTGCAAAAAATGTTATTTTTTTAAATATCAAATACCCTTCAATATGCTAAGCTGGAAGTATTGGTTACCAAGATGTTTAAATAATGAGAGCATTTCAATGTGTTATACGAAATAAAGGAAGTACGCATTTAAAATTCCATTCCATTTCAAATGTATGTTATGTTTCAAATTCTGTACATGTTTTGTACAATAGTGTTGTAACACTTGTAACACTTTCATGTAATACTTTACGCCTAACGTTTATAAACCGCTAGAAAAATAAAGTCATTTGTAAAACCACTCTGTACAAAGGTAACCATTACAACAGATTAACATATAAATAAATTTGTACATGCATACTTAATGTACAATATGAAACAATATGAATTAATTTAAGAAACAAAATGAAACAAAAATATATCTTAATGCACGCACTGGAAGCAGTCGCTTAAACATGAGTGATGGACGAAGCTCGTTCTAGCGGAACTCAGTTGACACCTTTTGCTCCGTTGTTTTGTTGCCCCTAAACTTGTTTCCTTCCTCTTACAACACAAGGAGTGCTTGAACATGTTTGTATTGTACCGCTCAAACGCTGTTACTTTGTAAAGAAGCTATTATCGGCTATAAAGGAAGAAAATCGGCAATGTACAGCAAGATTTCCCATTTCATTTAATTATTATTTTGTTAATTTAGCCAATATTAGCACATGCTTGCAAAAACTAATAAAATATGCAATTTAATGATGCAGTATGTTGGTTTATATATTATTTTTATGTTCTGTATGAATCTAGGTTACTAAGGATACAGATAGTTTTCACTCGGTGCGCCGTGGCTGCCCCACAGGGGACCTGATTTCACTATATAATAATAACAACATTATTGTCAAAAATAATAATAAGTAAATTCTATATGCAGATTGGCTTTTTCGTTTAGAAATTAGTGATCCTGGTTCTTGCTATGGTCTGTGTCCTTAATTCTCATTCTTTGACAAAAAGGCATGTCTATGTTACTCGTATGTATGTATGTGAACCTAGCAATATCTTTATAAGTATGTGCTTACATAAATTCAAATTCAAATGTCATTTATTCAGAATTGGTTCATTTGAACACTTTTTGTACGTCAAGTTACTACCACCGCTTCGGAAAATTCCTCGCTATGGAGAAGAAGCGGCGAAAGAAACTCCATAATTATTTACGCGTATGTTTATATATCAGCTGCCTGAATATCGGAAGGTCGTGAAAGGCGTCGCTAATTTTATTATTATTATCATCAATTGAACTGTTGGCGAGAAATTCATATTGAAGTCTAGACGAATCCGGCACCTTATCTTTCGCGATGCCCCCCGACAGTACATCGGTCGATCCTTATGCAAATACAACCCTTAACTTCGTGCATTCACTTCGACTTAATCGCTTGAATTTCCTCAAAGTTCGCTATAACTTCGGAAATCGAAGGGTGAATAAATTTAAAAAGCTCTTAACAGCGTACTTAGTGGGTGCCGGAAAGTTTGTGTTTACGGCAACAGAGCATTTTGCGTCCTAATCTGACTGAGTGCTACTCTCATTGCAGATATTTTTATTCTTTTTAATAGAAAAAGCTTTTGTAAATATTTTACTTACATACTGATTGCATACTTACAGGCATTAAAATTTTTATTTCCACCCTTAACAACTCGGTAACGGGAAATAGTAACGGTTAAGAAATTGCTTCAGAGATTTTATCATCCGACCAAAATTTTTCAAATCAATATTGTCAATGGATATGAAACTTGTTTATTCAGGAATTTTATAAAGCCTCATAAGATTAGTGACTAATTAGTTTATCTATTTTAATAAAAACGTTTCTTAGCGATACTTTTGTTGCATACATTTCCTAGAATGGCCACATCACCTGTCGATTTAGTCGAATCTTTTTAAATATTCGGAAGAAAAAGGTTATATTTCGGAACAGCCGTTTAATAGTTTTTACTATTATAATATGCACGTATATTCTTTTAAATTGGATATGTACAATGGAATACAAAGCACTGAAACTCGAATTATATCGACTTAGTGAGGCTTGTTAGGGCTTATTTGTTTTTGATATTGTCCAATTTCGGACAGTAGTCATAGCCCATCGTTTTAAATTTCAAGTGTTTTATGCGGAGTTCCGGAACAAGTATTCTCGCATACAGACTACAATGTGTGGTTTTTAAATTGAATACAACATTATGAAGTAAACGCAACAAAAGATACCAAGTTAATTTGATATTCAAATCGAAGATAAAAAATTTATAGGTACCTAATGAAATATTAATACTCATTGCAATATATTTTAAATATCGAATGTTTTATGGAAATTTCTAATAAAACTGTCACTTTTGCTACTTCAAAATGATAATATTTTTTCTAAGCTGTACGAAACACGAAAATATTGTGACAGATGTATCATTTGGCCAGATTACTTGGCTCGGCGGCCCAACACGGCAACGCACTTAAACGTCCCCCAGCCGCTGATTGCCGGGTGCGTTAAATCCGTATCGTGGCTGCAATAAAGTTTGCTTCCTCCTCTTTCGCTGTAAGGTAAGCGTTATTGTCAGTGATACGTTTCGTATACGGTTTGTAAAAAAGGGAGTATTGAATTAAGGTTTGTTGTTTTCCAATACATTTTGATAAAGGTATAGGTTGAGTTTAAAAGCAATCTATATGTTTATCAAAATGTACTAAATAATAATACCTATTATTTAAATAATACTATTTCAAATATAAAACAGAATAATTTATGTGTTGTTTCGCACACATTTCTTTATTTTTTTCTATGCGAACGGACTGTCCCGTCTTTAGTGTAATCAATGGTACTGGTAATGGTAATGGTACTCATGATAAAGGTGCTTGAGACAAACAATCGTGTTCCAAAAGTTTTAAACACCTTCTTAAGATTTCGGATAAGGTACAATGGACATTTCTTATGATAATATTAAGAATCGTTAGCCTTCGTAAGGCACGGAATTTCTTTAATGTTATTGACCATTTAGTAACACAAATTTTAAACATATGTTACCGAAGGTTACCTAATAAATCTGATAAGAAATTGTAATTTGTAATTAGTTAGGACAAAAACCCCTCAGGAGAGACAGAATGTATAGCAGTACAAATCAACAGACTGATGATGATGATAATGATGATAATGATGATGATGATAACGATGATAATGATGATGATAATGATGATGATAATGATGATGATAATGGTGATGATAATGATGATGATAAGTGTGGTAATTATGATAATAATGATTATGATGGTGATGGTGATAATGATGATGATGATAACGATGATGATAATGGTGATGATGATGGTGATGATGATGGTGATGATGGTGATGATAATGATGATGATGGTGGTGATGATAATGATGATGACGATAATGATGATGATAGTGATGATGATGATGATGATAATGATGATGATAATGATGATGATAATGATGATGATAATGATGATGATAATGATGATGATAATAATGATGATAGTGATGACGATAATGTTGATGATGACAATGACGATGATAATGATGAAGATAATGATGATGATGACGATAATGATAATGTATGTTTCAAGTACAAGCACCCCTGTGCTACTGAAAGAAAACGAAGATGTTGTACCACCAGGATCAAGTTCTTGTTGCTACATATAATTGGTTCACTGTAAAAATTTTGACAATGGAAAAAACCAATTGTAACTGTCTCCCGACGTGACAAATAGTTTATTACGAGGCATTCGTTTACTTTCGTATTTTCTTTCAACTATCTCTCATTCTGCCTTGAATAAAGTGAACTCAATATTAAACAGTTACCAATAATACGTTTTCCAGTCTGACCGCTTAGAATTATGGGACAAATAGGATTAAATTATTTATTTAACAAGTAGCTCACATATGTTTTTCTAGTAAGCGTGACTAGGCAGTACTAAGATAACGAATATAATCCAGTTTCTGTTTCTTGGACATCCAAAACGAGGTCAAGTAGCAGATTACCGCGCGTTACAAAGACGCCCTCGTTACTTGCCTTGTAATTGTCGCCTTGATCACCTGAAACTGGAACTCTTGCCAGTTCTCATCTTTGCGTCTCTAAGAGGAACATAGGTAAATATTATTTACGCTTAAACTTAATATTATTAGTAGTTATTTTATATAAACGATGCAAAAGGTGTAGATGATGGCAAAAGCTGTGGTCTTGTGATCTCCAATTCGCATGCCCAGCGCAGGGACAATACATGTCGCCGCCGTTAAAACTACCTTAATGTAAGCCTGATTGCCCAGCAGTGGACCTTAGAATACTGGTGATAATTATGTAAATGTTGGCAGATGCAGGTACCTAGGGAGACCAAGACTAACGAATCTCGATCAAATGCATAGATTAGATACTGGCTCACAAAAGAGTGACGACTTCGAAACTGCCTTGTGTATATAAAGTGTAAATATTGAACGTAAAAAAACTTGTGAGGTATGTAAGGGTAGAGATATTCAGTACTAGATGCTACTGCCTAACCCGTGAGGAAGCTGGCGTGATATTAATAAGTAAGATATAATAAAAATAATATTAAGTACTGTATCCATTAGCTACTTCATGTAAAAAAAGTAGTCGCAGGCTTTTTTATCATTCAAATAATCTTTTGTTGTATAAACTTATTACATACCTACTAACAAAGCTTCGTAAACAAACTTCACTTATCTGAGCGTCGGGTGAAAGTTGAAGCGTCGTTACAAAGCGCCTTTTGTGGCTTCAAGCTTCTGCCGGGAACTTATAGGGACGTTGTGAGTCTTACCCGTTTAATATCTGTGACACTTAAACTCGAAAAGTTGGATTAAGACACTTATATTCTTCTATGAAGACTTTAAGATGGCTCCAAATCCGTATAAAGACTTTAGTGTAAATTTATAAAGATCTTATTCGAATCATCGTTATTAATTCTAACCATTCCGTAAAGGTATTGTGTTTGTGTATTCTGTGGGAGTGTACTACATTCCTCTGCCTATCTCATTGGTAATTACGGATGTAAAGATACTTTTTTTTTGTTTTTTTCATTCTGTAAAGGATGCAATATTAAATTTATTGTTCATACTGAACATATGTACCCAGCACATATAGAGACTCTTAGCCTTTACTACAAAATCTAAATTAGAAAAACGTATTAATGCGCAACCCGGTATTTGAACCCAGGACCTCCCGATCGCAGACGCGCTTGCAACCAACATCACCAACAAGGCAGTCAACGTAATATTACAAGCAATTGGGTATGAACAAGTTTTAACCTAACATAACAATTGGTGAAACGTGGTAGATTACTATATATTTCTGCTTACACCTTCGCGGAAATACGGGCGTGATGTTACTATTTTTATTTTACACAGCTACCAACGTTATCATATTATTTTAAGTGAAACGAGACTAGATTGAGACGCATAATAAATTAAATTCAATAAGATTATTTATTAATACATTTACTTAGTAGGTACAACCGAACGTACTCGTATATTATAAGGACCGTAACTGAATTGATTACAAATGAAATAAAATTTATTTAAATGAATAAGAAATTCGTTTTCGAACTTTCAAATTCGGGTCAGAGCATTCCTTTGTAGTGCCTGGGAAATGTGGAAAAGTAATAAACATGCAAATTATGAGGACCTCTTGTTATTAGGAGTTTTTCCATTAAATTAATTTATTTGAGTGCTCGTGGATACTATAAGTTCGATTATTTCTGCGACGATCATTTAGTGTTTACGACCACGATTTTTATTCGATAGAATATGAAACGGTTTAATGAAACCACCAATGGTTTTCTGTTCAATATTCGAAAACCAATCGCTATAAATATTGCTTCAGCGAAGCAGCAAATCAGCGTTGCTACGATTTCGTTTAATGATTTGAAGATTTCTTACGACTTAAAGACCGTTATGACGAATTCTAAGTATTTTAGGTTTGGTTAGGATGTTTCTCTTCATCGTTGTTATTATGAATTAAACCTAACATTACGTCTATAATCCCGGAAGAGGTAGGCAGGGGAGTAGGTTTCACCGGTTACCTTTAAGTCCCGCTATGTAATAGAATCCCGTTATGAATAATGAATAATAATAATAATATAAATTCCAGAAAAAATTCATTTCTGTTACATTTTCTAATCAAAATCGATTCTCTGCTAATGTATCTTGATGATAATTACACGTCGTAACATCAAGTGTCCTTACGATACTTTTTCGAATCAACCATCAAAATTGAGATGTGTCGACCACTTATATGAACATGCCGTACTTTGCCATCGAACGGCCGTAGGTGGAGATGTCCTAAAAAAATTGAATTATGTAGGATTCTCCAGCAAAAAAAGTCGCGTATAAAGACTTATGCGATACAAAGAATCGCGAAACGTAATAGAATGAATTGTTGAAGGCTTTTCAGACGTACTAACCGAATATCCAGTTATCCGCCTTCAGGGCTCCGAAGGGTTCCGTTGACAGAATTATTTATATATGTCTCGGTGTGATTGAGCGACACGAGTGGATTGTAATTTGAGTGATAGGAGCGCAGCAACTTGCTCGTTCGAGTTCGTTTATCAAGATCGTATTAATGTTGAGTGCCTGTATCATTTTGTGGAAAAAAAAATGTTTTTTTTCCTCTACTATGTCTGTAGTAATGCCGCACTACATTTTATTACAATATTTGTATTTTATATAACTTTTATGATATGGTCACATCAAATCCTTCACAGGGTGGACGGAGAGTACTAAGTGCTAAGTAACTTTGCGGATTTAACGGTCATCTTTACTCTCCCGAAATCGGCGTGAATGTGTCAGACGAATGTAAACGAAGCACATAAAAATCTGAATTATAAATAAATAAATTGTTTAACTCTCCGTCGTTTGATGCAAATCTCGACCGTAACATAGTGCACTAGTAGTATACTTGGCGATAGACTTCATCGACTTTCAAGAACGTGATAAAGAGTTCTACACACAAAATTCACTTTAGTTTCTTTCACCGAACCTTTATTTCTAGAAATGAAACTGTGAAAGTGCCATTAAATTTCTGAATATCGCTGCATACAATTTTCCATATTACAGAATCTAAATGTTACGAACGAAATAATCTTTTACAAGTTTTTTATTATTAGATGTCCCAATGTTTTGCCTCGAAAGCAATATATTTGGGAGGAAACTCAAAACCATTTTCCTTCTCAGATACGATATTTGATGAGGAAATGGCAAGACAGTCAATATATTATTATCTGTACGGGAATGGAATTACGGATCATGATTTATGTTTGAGTCCTATATACTTATACATATCTGTATGTACGATTATAAAATAGTGGTCGCTATTGGCTTAAGGTGGTACTAAGCGGAAAAAAAATTAAGAAATTCATGCTTAGTTCGTTTTTGTGAGAGTCGCCAACATTATTGTCAACATACGGGCTGTCGCCAGGTTGTCAAGCTCTGCTACTGCAAATGCAGAATGGACGGTTCTGAAAGCAAATTATCCGGCAGCCACACCTGCTTACATTGGAAACCAACTCAATATGACAATATCATGGAATAACAAAAGGTTTAAAATTACGTAACACGTAATTTTAAATTAGGTAATCCTATTATTTAACTGCCTTGTTGGACGTGTTGGTTGTAAGTGCGACTGCCGATCGGGGGGTCCTGGATTCAATTCGTGGGTCCGGTAGGTCCTACTACAATTTTTTTCTAAATTAGATTTTCTAGTGGTTGCTCGGACTACATTCTACATTCCTACTACATTCCTGTGCCTTCCTCTTCGAGGATTACAGGCGTGATGTAACTTTTTTTTCTTTTTTTCGTGTTAAAAAAGGCATGTTACAACACACGCTGTTATTTACTAAAGTAACAGTTAACACGAATCATCAAAAAGATATAATTATATTAAGGTTAAAGAGTAAAATTGTTACTATTATGTCATCACGCTGGGTAACTTACAGGTACAGCGATTCCAGGGGACGACAGAGCGTAACATATCCAGTTATAATATGATTTAATCTTTACAAACCTGACGTGCATCATCTGCATCATCACCAAAAATCACTAAATAAATAAATATATATATATATATGTCGGGGAGTACGGACAGCGCCATCTGGTGCAAACCGCAGAAAACAGAGGCGTAACACGTGTGGGTTATCTTTGGAATTGTAAATGATAAGATAAAGACGAACACGTGTTGTTTGTCTTTCTAGTGATTATTAATCATCGCT
>DWDV01003212.1:0-10793 GCA_018245615.1 Mimoniades ocyalus | reverse complement strand
GAGTCTGGATATGTGCCCGGTATATGGCAATAGGCTCACCATCTATTCCATCGTGGGACTTAAAAGTAACTGGTGAACCGTGGGAGTGTTCTAGATTCCTCTGCCTACCTCTTCGGGGATTACAGGCGTGATGTTACTTTTTTTTTTCTGAATTATGACTTTCTTTGATTGCTTTCTTTCTTTCTCTCTGTCTCTTTATTTCTTTCCTTCCTTCTCTCTATTTTGAGGTAAGTCAACATGACTTATTTCAAACAGATTTATGGTATGATATGGGAACCAGTCTGTTTGTAAACTTTACTGCCTGCTTCTGACTACCTCGTTGGTCAAGAAGTTGCAAGCGTGACTGATCGGAGGACACTGACTTCGTCTATGGATCGAGTACTATTGGGGTTCCTTAATTGAAATTCCTAGTAGTGGCTCGGATTCTGGACTAGTGCTAGGTGTATCGCAATAGGAAACTGGTGAAACGAGTGATTGCAGTGAACTTCTCTGCCTACCTCTCAGGGGATTACAGGCGTGATGTTACGTTGCAGAAATATGTAATACCTACTGCAGTTGCATTGTATACACACAGTCCACCTTACAGCTTCATTGCGACCGCATATTTGCGGTTTCCTAGTTCACATTATAACTTTGTTTATATTACAACGTTCTTATACCCGCATATAGGTACTATGAATTTTGTTAACAACCAACTTTACATGATGTCCTTTTAATGTTCCCCTGTGGGACACGTGTCTTCTCCAGTAATAAGAAGGTTTAAAGTCATAGACTGCCAACATGATTAAGTCTGTGTCCGACAACAGACAGACAAACAGATGATGCCTTACAAATCATTATAAAATCCATTACGATATTTCTATTATTCCCAAACATTTCCTTTCTCGGCTACAACAACTAATATCAAAATTAAATTTTATCAGAGACCCGTGGCGAGATTCGAATCCCAAAACCTCAGAAGAGCTATTTATAAATAATCTAAACCTATCTAACTAACACTAGGTAATCCTTAATAATCATAGTAATGAAATTGGAAAATCTATATTTTCTTTATTTCTCACGAATCTCTTACAGTTAGGATAAAGACGTTTCTAAGAAATCAATGAACAAAGAGAATTTGGTCGGATCAGGTCTACATCATGTCAACATACAGACTTACTCGTATATACCAAATAAACAGTCCACAACACAAGTTAATTGGCCCGCTACACAACAAGCGTTCGCATTTAAAACATCTGCAATCAATCAACGATACATGGTACTACGACATGTGTACGTCCACTTGTCTGTCTTATTGTGTCTCATTTTGCGTCTTATTTTGTCTGGTCTGTGCGTCTGTCACGCCAATTGCACTCAGCCTGCGCTAACGCGCGTTGTTAGCCTTCGCTAAACGTCGAGTTAAAGCTGCCAGTGTAACGTAATCTATTTACACACAGTTCTTATTGCGTTTTACATTTATATATGTATATACATTATTTACTAATAAAGTGCGTTAAGATATAACGCCTATATTGTGCAATACAATCGTTTAGAGCTTCAAGGTGACCGAAGGTTATGAAATTTAAACATTGATTTATTTAACGAACTCCATTCCATACATGAACTCCATATTATTGGAAGCATAGAAATGTATATAAATTTAGCCGTACGTAGATTATCAGAGATACTGTACTGCAAAATACGAGTACAATCGTTTGAAGCTTTAAGCTTAAGTGAATATCGTTTAAAATAATAAAAGTTTAATGTCCTCTTTTGTATTACACTTCCAAATTCGTCAACATTATCCATAAATATGATTAAATTCTCTTACAATCCTGTATTTTATACTTCTGTACAAAACTGGTTACTATACGAATTACATACTTGGAGTGCGATAAGTATTGCTTGCGAGTGGTATTTTATAAACGGCTTATGTCCGCAAAATACACCCAGAAACTGGTTGAGCTGATCTGTCTTCTTTTTGAGCTGCCAAAAGGCACCGTTATAACTATACACTGACCGTAATAACAGCTTAATGGTATGTTACAGCGGAAAATGTTATGAGGGTCATTTGTTCGTTGCAATTCATCTACGCCTTGGAAATGTTATTGGTCTTGATATTGATCATTCTCAGTCAATTTAGGTGCGGCTATATAGCTGAAGGACTAGCATAGAGGGTGTGAGATGCCGTGATCTCCCTAAGGCGCATGCCCGGCGTGGGGATTGTGAGCGAAAATCCCCCAGCAATCTACACTACACTAACAAAAAATTCTATATCATAATTTACTGATAGAGTATTAAAACATGTGTAAAATCCATAAAATACTCTTACAACTTACAACAACTATTTATCTTTTGGAAATATAATAAAGAACTATTTTAATTCATCAGTAAAATTAAATTTTGATTGATATGTATTAATAAATAGCTGTGTTTAATTACAATTTCTATTACGCTGAATATTAGGAATTTATATCCTAACTGTACTATTTTCTGACAAACAAAATAAAATTTATACATAATTCATTCACAGTTCATTTGTACAACAGATGCCTTACAACAATACCTCCTCAAGGTGAACTTCAATGCGTTGAATATCAACCAATAAGCAACATTATACTCGCAACAAAATTACAATACAAAATTTCGAATCCCAATCACTGTACTGAATAAAACATGGGCTAAGATCCTGTCGCCACGTGCGATAATTTTTTTACCGCATTCTTGCCAACGGTCGAAAGATATCGGCCGTCAAGATACGTATAACCCGATGAAGTTAACTAGGCACCTCGTTTCGATGACGTAATATCATTATAGCGCGGTAACCAAATAGCCATAGCTGGCTGGTAATCGAACCCACGGCCCCTGGTATCTCGGTATGGGAATAAAACAAGAGAGGTACTAACGAGTAGAAAGCGGGAGCGGTAAGCATTAGTAGGAGGAGGGAAGCAAAGCGCGTGGCACGCAAGTGCCAAGTTGATTTCTGCGTGTTATAGGTCTCATTGTAATCATGATCACGTGTCGTTAAAGCGTCAAGGACAATTCGGACGTGGTGTCTGTCCTTACATCAATAACACAAAACAAAAACGAAATTTGAGCGATTCTCCTCTTGGTTGATGCTGGATCACGTCATGTGTTAAATGACGAAGGAATAAAGGATAGGGGAGAGACAAAATAGGGTAGAAAATTATTACAGTAGGTCTATTATTCAATATATATTTGGTACAGGTGTTTATAATGATGACGAAATGGCAGAGAGCGGAGAAAACGTTAGAGATTTGCACCAACTAACGCATCAACAGAGAATTATGCTACCAAATTTTTTGTTTTGTAATTTTGGTAAAAGCCTTCATCCAGTTCGAAGGCCGTGTTACAATTGTTTGTGGCTGAAGTCGTAATCTATATTGTAATACGTAAATGTAAATCTATCAACATGTTATTTTTTTTAATTTAGTCAAATTTCGAAGAAGTCTGTCAGTTTTTGAATCTTCTAGAGTGGTCCGTGACTGCGAAAAAGTTAAAAAATTTGATGTAACAAGCATAGCATAGCGTTTTTTATATCAATCCAGATATACATACATATATACATCGGAAAAACTCTTGATAATAATGAAACGGATGCTTATACAACTCGGTTCTCTCAGCCTACCCCGTGACGAACCGGGCGTGATGATATGTGTATATGTGTGCGATGCTATTATAAAGATGGGTCGCATTTAGTACCGCTTAATCTTGACACTCGAAGTAGAGCTAAGCACCGCGCTCTGGACCAAGATATTCAATGTGACCATATTTAAACGTACTCTCGACGCAAGTGCTAAACTCTTGGACTTAGTCATGGCTATCAGACTCGATTGGCCATCTGTTAAATTAAACAATTACTTCGTATGGAGTGATCCTTACGAACTTGGACTTTGGTAACGAAGTACATTAATTGAGAAGTCGTTGGTAAAGGAAATGCAGACACAAATGAAAGATATCTGTGAAAGGAGTCTGAAGAATTTTTAAGGTTATGTTTATGCGAGGAATAAGGAACTAATTGCGTAAGGTAAACAGTTACGTATAAGTAAAATAACATCACGCCTATAATCCCCGAAGAGGTAGGCAGAGGAATGTAGAACACTCTCACGTTTCACCAGTTACTTTTAATTCCCACGATGGAATAGGTGGTGAGCCTATTGCCTACATATAAGTAAATAATGGCATTACAAGTTTACTTGATTTTATTAAATGCAGATTAAAGTAAATATAGCAAGTACATAATAGATGCTTTTGTTAGTACTAACTCGTGTATGAAGAGAGTGATGGACGTCCGAGTAGCGTAGTAGAAGAAGAGATTTATTTATTTTTATTTATTTATTTATTAATTCTACCAACAATTGATACAACAATACATATATGACTACATACATTTGGTGGTCGGTGGTCTATGCTTGCGACGGTAGAGTCCGGTAGAGACGGACAATTTATCATCATCAACCGGTCCATATCGTACCGCTGTTAAACACGAATGTCACCTGAGCAACGGAAGCGTTAAGGCCGTAATCTGCCACGCTGGCTACGAACTTCAATTTATCATACATTTATTAAACCAAAAAAAAAACTCACGTAACCGGCTCCGAAAACGCAGATTGCATGACAAGGAGCAGTGCGGCCTCCCCGCGATCAGGAATGCTTAAATCTTAAATATGACCCATAATAACCATAGATATATTATGTACGTAGAATAGGCGATCCAAGCAAAAGGTCTTTTGGTCCATAGAAAGAGAAAGAGAATGAATTTGGTACTTGGTTTTCTCTCGAGATTATTACATCCGTCAGCAACTTCGCGTGTCAATCACTGAAGAAGCCAATCAGATACAATTACACGTATACCAAATGCATGTTCTTTCTCTTTCTATCAACGATGTATATTGACTTAACACGCGGTTTTAGCTCGCCAACTCTATCTATAATATCTCTATGGTGATAACACTCGAGACGCGTTTAGGGCCGCTCAATTACTTTCTCTGCGTCCAAATTACACGGAGATTAACTATATGGCCGACAAATAAAAATTGATATCCTACACCTGCACATGTAACATATTTATTTGTGTGTCTGTTTGTAAAAGTACAAGCGCAAAATATGATATTTAGAATGTGGATTTTCGCAACATTTTCGTAGTTTGTAGTAGACGTCTGTTTAGTTTTTGCCGATATAATTATAGCAAACATGCCTTAGATCATGTTATGGAAATATCTGCAGATTGCAAGTGTTATGGTACTATGTTTTGCAGTGCAGCACAGTGTCGTACCGCGTTATCCAGTCAAACTTCAAATGAAATAGTTACTTATTTTAACGTTAATTCATACGCCAATATATCAGAAAAGAGGAGGATTGTAACATTATAAGTTTTACGTTAATAAATTATAAACCCCTTCCTTAACAAATAAATTTAAACTAAACGATAGGCGATCTGGTATTTTCCTAGACAAAGCCGCGGTGTTAACTAGTCGGACTACCGACTAGTTAACACACTACACACACTACAGGATTTTGTGTGTAGGTACACTAGTACCTACACACAAAATCTCATTTAGAATCGGTGAGTTATGGCTATAAGATACCCGGCGACTTTCTCCAACAATTTCCTCACTTTCATGTTTAAAGTACGCTTAATCTCCGTTCACGGTCGGAACATTGTACTGTTGCCTAACCACATACAACTTGTTGGATAATAATACACATTTTGTACTCTAATACTGTTGACAGCGTTTAATTCGGCGGTGTCATTGGTATATGTTAATTCAGTTGTGTCATTGTTATTATAGAGAATTTATATTACGATGAGATTTTTTTTCGCTTTTGTTCTCTTGAGGGATGAATAGTAAAGCTCGTGCCTGTGAATCCTACTTACCACTGAACCCACTAAATAAATCAGTACACTTTAGCACTAAATCACTTACACTACTGCGCAAACGAATCCGTTAGTTCGATTCTTTCGGGAACTTTTTGCAGCAACACTTCCAGGTTTCAGGATTAAAGTCGATTTGGTATGTTTGTATAGATTATTATCTCTTATAAAGCAAACCAATCAAACATGATACACAGAAGTAGTTGCAATCATGATCCTAACATATGATGAACCTCGAGAAGAAGTAGCAAGGGTAAAGAAAGGACAAAGGCAGGGGGAGGGATCTCCAAAGTGTCCAAAATAAATCAGCTTATAGAATGAATTGCGTTAGCGATAAATTTTGAGGGGACCTATTGTTTAGCGAAGAACAATGCATGAAATGGATTGCAAACAATTAACTACGGTCGGTGAGAAGTTGACTTTTAATCACTGTTCAGTAATTTACCCGGTCTCTTTAGGGGGAACTTTAATTTCATTTTATGTTTACTGTTAATCTTAATATCCTACCAATTTGATACGAATTAACCCAGACTTGTACCGCATGTCCGCTTCGAATCATATCGCATCTGGAAATATCCAGAAGCAAAACCAAAAACGTTTATTTTTGGTAACACATGTGAAGACTTCAAAGAGATGACTAGATCACATTACCTTTTTACCATTTTCTATAGAAAAAGATTATCTAAAGAGAAGTAAACATATATTACAATTTTACATACTTAAAGTTAAAATATCAAAATGTGTTAAACTCCTAGCTTTAAACACGTTGGCCAAAATTTTAGATTTCAATAAATGGCCCCGAATGATGTGCCATTTTTCTAGCCATTAAAGCACTTCAATATTACTGCTATTACTCTAACTATAGAGAATGGACGTTTAGATTTTAGTTACATAAGTAGTCGACAACGGTACTCAAAATGCTCGGGGCGTTTTATTCAATTTGTCCCCGGAAATACCATCTCTGGCTGCAAACATTCGCGCAGTACAAAATGGAAGGTGGAGCTATTGTTAGACATTATGTACAGCGCTAATCTTCATCTGAATTGTACAAAATTACCGGTCACCATCGCCCGACACCGAAACATCACGCGAAATACTTTTTTTTGTGACATTTACCTACCACAGATTAGAAAATCCTCTAGAAATGCAATAATATATTTCGTAATATGTTAAATGGAAGCTACATTTAAAAATGAAATTACCTATATGGGAATATCATTTTAATATTTCAATTAACGTAATGTTGACACATCTTATGATGATAACAATGGCAATAATAATAATCACAGCCAAAATGATTACAACTATAATGACGAAGTAAGTATTATTAAAGTCAGCTATAAACACAAACCAGTGAAAATAAATAAAAGATTTCAATTTTAGCATCCTAAACTCTGAACTTCGACCGCTATTAAAGCATTTCCAGTAGTTTTTGTTCGTGTCCAAACCGTCCGAACTCCCCTACTTCCCTAATAGCTCCGCGCGCGTAATACACGCACCATTATTATGTCATTAAGTCTTGTCACTCGCTTACAGCAGTAATTCAGAATACAGGTAATTGTAGCTTCCTTAACACAGTTACAAATGTAATAAAAAATGTTGGTATCGAATTCGTTAACATTTCTCATTTATTGTATACGGAGCTGGTGAAACGTGGGAGTGTACTACAGCCCTCTGCCAACCTATTGGTATTACAGGCGTGGTTTTATGTTTAGATAAAATCATAATACAGACAGATTTTGTACTAAAACAAAATCTCAAAGTATCGTGAAATCCGTTTCATTATATTTTCGTCCAGATATATTACCCGCTGATACATACATATTATCATAATGTGACCTTTTGGGAGACACCAAGGTCGCCATCACACCGATAGCATCTGTGACACCTGTCAGATTACCGAATACATTGTTTTATCTCAACGGTATAACAGTGCACAGCAAACTACATAAGTATATCTACAACCTATCTGTAAAGCGGTACATTTAAAAATTAATGGAGGTTTTTTTAATCTGTCGTTTTTTACGATAAAAGCAAAAAACAATTACACGTTATAAAATGTAAAAGTTGCATGTACCTAAATACATTTACATTTATATTATAAAAAAAATACGCGCATTTTAGACCTCTATACAATGTTCTTTAAGGCGTGGGAAGTCTGTGGCGGAGATAAAAGAGATTGAGCATTTGCAAATTGTTGTAATGATAAAGGAAAGATAAATTAATACTGTTTTTTTAATAATGAAACGCAGGATTAAATTGCTTAATATTCGTATAAATTTCGTCTTAACGTAAACCATAAATGTGTTCTGTTAATAAACTTTGTCATACACATTTTTTGGCTCTATTAAATTATACGGAACCTTATGAATAATATTCAATGAAAACCATACAAGGAAAATATTGACCGTATTAACAGATCCGTTAATGCAATTTCGTAACTTGCCCCTTGGAGATTTTAATATTTATCAATCGGAAAGTAACATTCAAATATTAATACACCTTCCAAGCCGTCGAGCCTTGGCCTTTAAATACAGATAAAACAGTACTTCATAATTCTTAATCAGTTATTCATGAATGACCGTCACTAGTACTTAAAATAAATAAATAATTAAACTGTGTCAGAATATTGTACTATAATGCTTAAGTCAATTGACTATTAGTACTAACAGAAGCAACGAGGCGTCACTTCTTAATGGTCGAAGGCTTATGTGAAATAGCGGCCTTGAAAGCCACGTGTTCACTCGTAAACAAATACGAGGGATTCATATAATGGCCGCTTGCACCACACCGGTTTCCAAACGGACATTCGCGTTGCCAACTGTTTGAAAAACTAAGCGAAAAAACAACATGACGTGACGCGTAAGTTCTCCGAAGCGGTAGGCAGAACGGTACACTCTCACGTTTCACCAGTTACGTCTGCGTCCCGCTATGGAATAGGTGGTGAGCCTATTGCCATTCACTGGGCACATTTCCAGACGCCGAGCGACAACAAGAAAATGTAAATTAGAAAAATTCAGTAGTGCCCGGCTCGTAATTTGAACCAAGGACCACCCGATCAGTAGTCGCGCTTACAACCTACACGACCAACGAGGCAATTTTGAATTTACTCATTTCTTTCTTATGGTGTATAACTTGGGTAACTACTTACATTAGTATGAATTTTATTTGAACAGTGTTTTGACATTCTGTATTCTAAATTTAAACTAGATTTTCATATGACAATACAAATCGAAATCAAATGATTATCTTTTAAATAATTTGATCAATAAAACGCTAAGTTCACAACTTATAAAATAGACTTAACCAATTTGGGATTATAAGATCAAGTTATAATGCAAATCGCTTAGAAACGATTAGACAGTAAGCAATTTAAAAGTTTCGCAACGTTTTAGAATGAAGTCGGCCATTCAAATTCACAAGCTCTGTGTAACTCAGATGCAATTTAGTGCTGTTTTATTGTTTACGTCTACCAATGTGGAATAAATGAAAGTATTAAAGTCGAGACAGACATAACTATAATATACTCATATATTGTACGAGTAGCTCAGCATATTATGATATATTTCGTACCTAAACAATATTACAGCGCAGATAACGATCTCAAAGATATATATTTTTATAGCATCTACCGCTTGTGGTAGGTTGCTATAAGATAATATTATAGCATGAAATATTAATATACACTCGTGGTCCAGTAGCGATAGAAATTCAATCGTAATTCACATTTTTTTTCGACCTGAACGCTAACGAAGTACTTTTATCAAAGATTACAATTCTGTAAATCTTTCCTGTGTGTTGCTGATTGATAACAGTCTGATATATGTATAACACCAACAGTGACAACGTAAATAATAAATGTTTTATTTAATACAATTTAAGGTATTTGTACCATCTATACATCATATCTACGAGTATCTTGGAGTGTTTGTTTGTAATATTAACCCTTTGCACTCCGTTGTCGCCGTATTTGCGACATTAAAAAGCTATGCATCACTTAGGCTGGAGTAGAAAGGGTTAATATAAGAATACATTCCTCGACCCCGTACCCGTTAGGCAAAGCCTATGTTCAGCCGCTGTCTGCAATAGGTGATGGTTACAATGATGTATGAATGTAAAAATTAGACAATTGGACGATATTAAAGGAGAATGGTCTACGTGAGAAAAGAGATGTACCTACAAATATCAGTTTAGAGTTTCATACGCGCAGGGCATTATGTAACTAATCTATTTTATAAGTATTTACGTACCCCCCGCGAACTGCTTATCAGCGTCATTTTAATAACAATTTAATCATATTAAGGAAATATAAATGATTCGATTCCACGATAACGTGTAACAGAACTTAATCTGTGTTTATCCGTTTAATATTACACGCTAAATTAATATTTATGATCAAGATTATAATTCCCATACTTTCCACTATAGTGACTACCTACATGAAGGTTTAACTTCACAGGATACGATTTTAGAGATATCATGTTAACTTTCGTCACGCGAAATAAAAATAATTATCATTTCCAATATGTATAAGTATCTAAAACTGAAAATCTAAATATATGTATGTCTAAGCAGATTACGAGTTATGAAGTTATAAATAAATATATTTTTAAAGAATAATATAAAATGTCGAATCACGCCCAGTGGAGCGGACGAGAATGCTAAAACAGTGACGTCACGATACTGTAGCAACTATAAGCGTATAATCGGAGAAATGGCATAGATAGTGAGTATTAATAAAGTACAATTCCTTTGCAACTAGCTATCTGCACGTTGAATCAATCATAATATAGATTATCATTGACAATGTCAAAAAGGTTATCAGTAAATTTAGCGTTCTCTTTAATGACTGCCTCGTTGGTCGTGTTGGTTGCAAGAGCGACTGCCGAACGGGAGGTCCTGGGTTCTATTCCCGGGT
>DWDV01003211.1:0-10793 GCA_018245615.1 Mimoniades ocyalus | reverse complement strand
ATCTACAACAATATACATATAATAAATTTATCTCGCCTCTGCTCGTGCTATTCTCTGTTGACTAATTTAAATCGTGAATGACGTGAAGAATTACTATGAGACGGAAAATACGTGGTTATAAAAATACGACGTTCTGTTTGTAATCCGTGAATACCTACACAACTGCAATTATAATTACTGGCAAACATTACCGTTATCCTAAACCATTCATCTATAGAATATAGATATACAGCCATAAAACTGCTAAATAAGTTTTTGGTTCATATTTAACTTATTATTATTACATCACCAATCCGGGCCCTTTACGGTGTGAGCGAGACGGAGACAGTTTTACTCTTAGCTCATTTTCATAATTCTTTAGTTCACTTTTCCCCACTAAAATAAATTTTACCATGCCTCATGTCATAAGTAGTTTAAAACCACATTTTAAGAAATCTGTAATATACAACTTGCTTGGAAATATATAAATTCAATTAGAAAGTTAAGAGGCGTATTGTAACCAACGGATTAATAATTATGTCTGGAAGAATCAACACGTGAGAAAAAACAGTAATCATTTAAACTGCCAAATTAAAACCTGTACCTATTGATTTTATGTAGGCAATGAAATTATTACTACTGTCAATACAATAGCGACTTAGATTTATGAAATTATATTATCATTAAAAATCTATATTTTTATTAACCTAAAGATCGACGAATGCGTCAGTATAAAATATGAAATTTTTAAAATATTTTTAATAGCAATTGTACAAGTAAATTTTCTAAGATATAACTCACTCCACAGCTCTCGGATCTTTGTTACAATTATTATTTTAGTAAACAAAATATAAAATAAAGATTGTCACGTACATGTTCATTGTATATTTATTATCTAAAAATAATAATAGTCCTACTCACACTTATTGTGGTGCGGCTGTACTGTTAGACTTAGCCTTCTACAAAAGTTAATAATATTAATTATTTTTCGGAACGATTATTATTTCTCATCGCTTCATTTTAAAGAAAAACATTAAAATCATGCGAACATAATGTATAGAAAAGTTTAGAATAACGAATAAAGTGTGGTTATACCCCTAATTATACGTACGATTATAAAGGTGTTCCGTAAGTAGTGTGCCAACAGGTGATAAAAATGATTCTTCTTCTTAACCGTCTTCTCGTATCTGAGGGTAGTGACCACCAAAAACCGCCTTGTACGTAAGGGCTCTCCAGGCCTGTCTCCATTGGGCTTAGTAAATCGCCTTTTGAGTCCAATGCTTCACAAGATTGTATCTAACCATCGGCTCCGAGCTCTCCCTTGGGTCTTTTACACCGCACGTGTCCTACTAATATGAGCTTTTCTAAATTGTGGTCCCTGCGTGCCACGTGTCCGATACAGGCGCGTAGCTATTTTGAGCTTGTTAAAAATAGACGCAGTCCATGAAATGCCTAACGTTTTGCGCCAGCACTACATTACGAATCCGTCCACCCTAGATTTCAGTCGAGCTTTGAACGTCCACGTTTCCAAAGCATAACGAAAGTGGAGAAAATCAAAGTGTGCATAATTCTCACTTTTATGCTACCAAGGATGATTCGGTTTCGCCGAATTTTCTCTCATCTCTTAACGGCCGTTTCAGTTATCTGTGAGCGTCGCACGACTTCCTTTTCGCTTTCCCCGTCGTTACATACTGCGGTCGCAAGCACACGAATTCGGTTACCGTGTCTAGATCACGCAATTCATGGATTCTCTGCATGGATCTAGGTCTGTGGACGAACATCAGTTTGTTCTTGCTCTGATTTACTTTTAATCCATATTACGCGCCTATCGCTTCCAGGCTTCGTAAATGTTCCGCCCGTTCGGCCGTTCAGCTTTATAGCATCGAATCATTAGCAAAGCGTTGATTACTGAGACGGTCTCCGCCAATACAAAGTCTTGTACCCTAGTTTTCTAGAATTCATCGCATGATATGCTTTCCAATGAGGTTGAACAATTGCGATGAAAGAACACAACCTTGCCTTCCCTCACGCTCAACCTTATAAGGCTCCGTTCCGGTACATTGGCTTTGCCACTCAGTTACAGATTTTGACTTACAGATGGTCAGGTATACCCATTTCCCTCATAACCCCAAATTTTATCTAAAAAAAATCTATAGTTCACGCCGAACCAAAGAAAGTAACCAAATCAATGCTAAGTTTGTGACGTTAAAGTTTAAAAAATTATAATACTTCAATTGTTTGTAATGACCATTAATCAACGCAAGTAGTTTTAAGAATTGTTTAAGTTTGTTTTGTTGTTTCCCATACCACTCTTTCCCACATGGAGGCAGACAAAGGTTACATTTCACTTCGGTAACAACTGTTATTTGATGAACTATGTGTAACGTGTAATTTAAAAAAAAGGACCACTTATTTTAAAACTGAATGGAAACATTTAGAGGAAACCTGCAGTCCTGTCAGATAAATCGGAATAGATTTTAAAAACTTGTCAAGCTCCTCAGCTAGTACATGATCAGCGTAAATTATGACAATGGACCTAAGTCTTCTCAGCGTCAGGGATGTCCATTTACATAAATTAAACAGTAAACAGGTTGATTATAATAGAACATAACATCACACCTATAATCCCCGAAGAGGCAGGTAGAGAAGTGTACTATACTCACACGTTGCACCAGTTACGTTTACTTCCCATCATGGAATAGGTAGTGGTGATGAAAGAAAAGATGGGTGAAGTTAAGTTAAAGTTAAGAAAACACTGTCACGTCTACATATTCGTATGAGATATTTTATTTTTAACAAAGATAATATGCATAGTATACCACATGCCACTAATCGCAACTAAATTACCTGTACTCCGCAGATCGTACGAGTATATGGTCAAAAAAAAAATTAAACTATATGTCTACGTTACGGAATTTGTAATGGTTTTGAAATGTAATTTGTGTCCACTAAACTGAATTAAAATGAAATATAAGGGTAAAGTTGAGCCGAAAACCTGCTTATGTAATTTAATAATTATAAAACCAACACTTGTCCCCGCAACTCACGATAAGAACAACTCATGAAAAGTAGATAATAAAACCACAACATTAGCGGACATTTTCTACAAAGCAAATTCATTAACCAAATTAATATCCGTAATCTCAGGTGCATTAATAGCTGTTATTCCATCCCCGCCTAGTAGCCAAATCAAAAACCATGTGTCGATTTATTATAGAAAATATATCAAGGTCTCATCCCATTTTTCGCCTCGCAGATACAAATATTTGAATTTAAAATAATACGCAGGAATCTTTATGCCGGATTCAGGTTAATAACAGGCACATTAAAAAATATATACACAGAAAATTTATAAATATCTTGGTTGACATCGGACTTCTAATTATGTAACACCAGCTCCTTTGTAATTGCAAAGGATTGGGGAAATAGCTTCAGTAGAAGAACCATTAGGTTACCGGTTACTCAGAAAATAAGCTTCGCATATAAGAAAGAATATTATTATCCGATAATGTTATGCCGTTTAAAATTTACAGGCCACAAATGCTCCTTGGTGAATGAAACCAAAAAAACCTTGGGGACGAATGAAAATAAACAGAAAGATTGCTCATATCTTACAGACATTTTCACATAACGAGATAATAACTTGGACACAACAAACCTTGTAACAAAACCGATAGTCATTGGCGCTGTCCAATCCATAAAACAAAGATCTAGAAAATTAGCTTTAGGCAAAGTCAAGAAGGTCACTAGACAAATCTAAGATAGGGCACTTAGTAAAGTTCGTCACTTAGCCATTAAGACAGTTATCTTCTTCCCTGGCTGTGCCTGGAGGGATCAAATGAACTTGTTGTCTTGAGTAGATAGACGATAGAGTAGTAGACGAGAAATTTCAACCGTAATAGACAAAACAGATAAACCCCGCACAATTCGAACATCAGAAAAAATATGGTGAAGATAAGGTGAATGGACTCAGTCCAAAGAAGTGTCAGTTCTTCAAGGAGAAGGTTTCATTAAATTTGATAAAATTAAAGCAGTAAAATAATGACATACACCCAGGAATAAACAAGGATACAAAACTTCTTAAGAATATGTGCACCTTACTGTTGGTGTGCTAAGAATTTATCTATAAAAGCTAGGCAATTACATCAACTCAAAGGAAAAAGAAGTAATTTCAATTGAGAATTTCAACTCTAAATATGCATATGTAAGGGAATTACATTGGTCGTCTTTAGTTATTGCCTATTCAAGTGAAAAAACGTTTCTAGTGGATACCGGATACCGGCGGCACCAGTATTGTGGAAATCGGTGCATCGTTGTTTCAACAACAGCGAGGGTCATAATTAGTCATGATTTCAGGAAATTCTTATGAAATTCAAAATTATTTGATCTATAGCTGTGTGACGGAAACTGTTTAGATAAATTTTGCAATAGTTCAAGAATTACTTGATGGATAGGGTTTTACAATACGCCCTGACCATGCAGTTCTCAATTGGTGTTGGATAGTTGCCACGTCCTCATGTCGGATATAAATAAGCGACCAGGCCGTATTGTAAGCCATACAATTGAAGACACTAAAGAACAATAATAAACCATAAACCGCAGCCGCAATACTAAAAATTGTATTTTTAAACGTGTTTTAATGGGTATCTACTGCAGTACATTTTAAAAAGTTATCGACGCACATCGAAGGCCTTTTTGGACTCTGTTGTATCGTGTTACGTTAAGTAACCATGTAACGTGTCGTTAGTCTTTGACACGTTACGAGTTTACTTACTGTGACTCACAGTCAATAAGGTCTATGAGGTTGATGTTGCCTAACGGTTCATTGGATTGAAATATTTTAAATCAATTATTTCTTGAATACATAGATTTCTTCAAATATATAGATTTCTTCAAATACATATAATATAAACAAAAAACAAACCTGAGCATGAAAGTAATCGGCGAAGTATTTTTTCTGTCAATACCTGGCAACATATCTTACATTAACGGGGATTGAAAATCACAAAGTTGTAACGAACTGCTTAATAAGCAATTACATATAAATCAATAAAAAATATAGCCTTTATTGAAGACAATCTTTAAGATTGACATCAAAGAATCACTACTTTGGCTTTACTCTATTCTGAAAATAATAATTTTACTAGAAAACAATCTTTAAAGTCTGTGTTGAATATTGGATAAATATAATACATTAAGCAGATATTTTTTTAAAGAAATGAAATATAAGTTCAGTGTCGATAACAAAAATTCATTCAATATAGCAAGTATCATGGCATCCTTGAAACTGATATTGACCTTGTTTGGGCCTGTTTGGTGAACAGTTATTGAATCGTGGCTCTGTCGTCATAAACACTCTACCATTTTATTGTAACAAACGGAACTAAAGTGTAATAAAAAGTGACTGTGAGACCCTTTTTAATGATTAAGTTTAACGTTTATAAGTGCATATACTAAAGATATATATTTATATTGAAGGTAAAAATCTACGAAAAAGTACATAAATAGAAATAAATTTAAAGTGAGAAAATATATGAAATTAAAACGCACGGGCTACGGTAAAAGCCGTAATAGCAGCATGTAGGGATTCTAACAACACCGCAATTTAAATTTATTAATCTGTATTCAGTTCCTATTCGTTCAAAAAGTTTAATGCATAATATCATTTGTATAAATGTAATAAAAAATTATACAATGTTTATTCTAAGATATAGATAAAGATAACTAAGATAAAATAAACATTAACTAAATTACATTACAGTGTTCTACATTGCTCTGTCTACCTCTTCGGGGATTACAGGCATGATGTTACTTTTTTTTTATTAACTAAATTAACCATGGAATAAAAAAGTGTGTAATTAAATCGGTCCTATTTCAACGTGAAAAATTATTTACTTTATACATTAGACCAGTTAGCAATAATTATTATTGTTCGACATCGAAGATTTACTCTGATTTTGTTCACAGTTAAATAAAGTAAATAATTTCATTATAAGCATATATTCCATTAAAAAGTAGTATTTATTCCTTACATACATATATGAAGGTATACTTCTATAATCTACAGGTAATCTACTTACTAAAGGGACATATTATGAAATGCAAAGCAAATAAAATAGACGGGCAATCTAATTTAAACAGTTTAACGATTGTCGCAAACTAGTTATCATGCCGAGCGCGTTTTAAATCTCTCTTGATCGGCTAATCAACCAACTACACTTGTGTACATCAGTACAACAGCGCTCGCGCACGTTTACGCCGGCAACTCAAGGTGTGTGCAGCGGAGTGTGTATTTTTCTACATTACGTCATCTCAAACAAAAATTCCATCTTAGGGCGACGTCTTCAATTCATCTCCAGTAGCATATAGACGTGTATTCAAGATATTTCGAATACGTGGTGTTGTAAATTTTATATTAACATGTTGAAGGCATGTTGTGACTGCATAGCTGCCGGGTAATGTATTTAAATAATATATGGTTGAAATAAGTGACACATTTAAAAACAAATCACATAAATATAGACAAAAGTACCGTATTCAAAAACCAGTCCCTAATTTTTTATGTGAAATGTCATTTTATGGCTTAACTGTATAACATTCTAATAGAACGTCACTGTCAGTGAGTGTTATGTTAAAGAATCTAGTATAACGTTGTGTTTTATGTATGTACTGTATGGAAAATTAGACACATCTATTACTTTATAATGATTGTTAAGTAAATATTGTGAATATGAAAAAATATACAAGCAGACTAATGAAAGGAATCTATAGGTTATCTTTTTGCTTTCGATTTGTTGGTTTTTTCGATAATTTGGTTAGCCATTCTCAGAAATAATTCAGTGTTATCAATATTTAACTTCAAAATCAAATGTTTCTTTTTAGTGCACGCGAAGAAAACGATGTATATGGAACACACTTGAATGGAAATAGCCTCAGAGTACCTTTATGGTCAAAGATGGGAAGTCAAACCGATATGACTTTTATGTTACCCAAAACATCAACAGAAGGAGATCAAATAAATATTACAGGTGTGGTGTCAGACAATCCTAAATGGTATGTACTAATCATTTTATCCATTTAATAATATAAAATCTTCACATACAATGTCTTTAGAGAATCCCTACTTGTTTTTCTTATGAATAAAAAAAATATTAACAGCAAACTTACTACAAATAGAAATTAAATAATCTATTTATTAAAAAACCTTTGTAACAAATTTAATAGTGTTTAAATTATTTCTTTAATTGGGCTTTAAATCTAAAAAGTATGTGTAAAGATGTTTTTTGTAATATTGTAGGTTCTCCATTGGTCTAGTAACAGGAAGCCCTGATGATATTATTGCTCAAATAGAATATCACTTCCCATCCTCAGAAAATGGAGATGTGATTTTACTGAAAACACTTAAAGGTGGACAACAGAGTGTGACTAATGTTACTAAGGACTTTTATGTTACCACTACAGGTCTAATAAAAGGTATTTATTGCTTTAATAATTAACAAGTGTAATGTTAAACTGAAACTTATATTTAACTGTATATACTGTGAATATACAATAATGTGTATATAAATAAATTAAAAATGAAATATACATAATTTACTTCTACTAATATTTAGTACCTACTTATTTCAAAATTAACTACCTTGTTTGTCGAGCAGTTGCAAGCATAACTGCTGATCAAGAGCTCTTTGGTGCAATCCCAAGGTCAGGCAAAGTATTATTGGGTTTCCTGACTTGAAATACACAGTAGTAGCACAGAGTCGACATTTAAGGCCTGTGTATCACAATAGGATAATATAGCTGCCTGCCTATCCAACCTATCCAGGGAAATACAGATGTGATGTTATCATATTTAGTAACAGGGATAGCTTAGTATTAAGATGTCAGCCTCTACTCGTCTGGGGTTAAGGGTATAAATTAGCATACAAATCTCATTTTAATAATGATGAAGGTGTAGGACAACATTGTAATGAAACCTGTAAAATTTATATTTAATGTGGTCTAACATATATATTTTCTACCAAGCCTCACTTGACTAATTATAAAAGAACTATGTAATCCCCGAAGAAGTAGGCAGAGGAATGTATGTATTACACTCCCACAATTCACCAGTTACGTTTTGTATGTATAACACTCCCAAAATTCACCAGTTACGTTTAAGTCCCCACTTTGGAATAGGTGGTTAGTGTATTGCCAAGTACCAGGCACATTTCCAGACACCAAGCCACTTCTAGAAAATCTAAATTGGAAAAGTCCAGTAGTTAGACTTATAAAACAACTGATTCACATATTTCCAATTATATGCCAATCCCCAAATCAGATGGGATCAGGTCTGGGGTTGATGAAGTTACTGCAATTGTGTTAAGAATATAACAATTATAATCCATATTTTAACATTTTATTTTTATTTGCAGATCATGATGCATTCCCGGAATTCACAATAAGTATAGTGATCACAAGTAATTCTGTAGAATTTAAAGTGGGTGCATCCGAATCAGGATCTATTGATGTTGTTTACAATGAAATCAATAATGCTAGGTCCCTAATAGTGAATGGTGATGTAAAAGAAATTAACCGTTTGGAGTTTCTATTTGCAAAAACTTAATAAGTTTTAAGGTTTTTAATGTCATATTTATTTTTTATTGTGCTGGCTATCACAATGTTTAATCAAGCATACAAGAAATGCTTTATTTGTTAAATGTATGTAGGCTTTTAACTGTTCTACATACTCAACATTGTATACTGAACATATGTATGTCAATAAAACTTGTATGATCAGACTTTATGGATAATGTCATCATATTTATAAATTTAGGCTTAGGCATATGAGGTACATGATACCCGTCATTGTTATATAGTATTGTAGTCATTATTTTGTGTAAATTGACATCACTAATAAGTAATCTTGAAACATAAGGTGTAGTGTGTTGAAATGTAGGTGAATTAGTTCGAAAATCCCACCATATTATCTTTTAAGTGAGTGTTATGTTTGAAGTGTGTATTAACAAAGGCATTTATAAATGTCATGTATTGTAATTTATTACTATAATGTAATGACATGTATTGTAATTTAACACTATATATAACTATATATAACACTAATTTTAAAGAATGTGATAGATGATAACCTCTTGATGCATTTAGATTTACTAAATATTTCTGCATTAAAAAAGGCCATGAAAAGCCAAGCAAGGTAAGAATCAATAGTTATAGTAATGTGTTATTTTAATTATAATAATTATTGGCTATACCTAAAGAAACTTATTATTTATAGTTCTTTCTTCATATCAGTTTTATGCAAACTGAGTAAGAGATTATGATGTATGAATTACTTATGTACACATATATTGTTACATGTTTTAATAAATGAATACAAATTCCACTATACATTCGACTTTTTGTCTAATTTATGTCATTATTGTATAGTTCACAAGAAAATAATAAAATGTTAACATTTCGATATCTAAAAGTCCAACGCATTTCTAAATGAGTCTGGAAACTCTAAAATCCAAATATTATACAATTATATCAACATTATTACAGAAAAACCATGTATGTTATATGAGGCTCCATTATTTACACAGCAGTAACAGGAATGACTACATATTTCATACATAATACAGATGCCAAAATTAATATTTTTTGAAGTTATACCTGATTGTTGAATTGTATTTTCACTCACTTACCAGACAAAAACTAATGGAACGAATTCGGTGAATTTGTTGTTTTAATTTATCATGGGTGTCAAGACAGAATTTGTTTTATACCAGGAAATAACATATCAAAAATGAAGCCTATCTATATAATTGTACATACTATAAATGGAACAAAAAATACTGTGGTCTTCTCGTATGTATATGATTCACATAATCTTGATAAGAATAAATATAAAACCAAAAATAGTTATGAGGTATAGCAGAATGGTTAATTTTCAAGAAGTTCCCTTTTTAATCGTATAAAACTAGAATACATGCCATGACTGCCTCATTGGACAAGTGGTTACAAGAGCATGTACCAATTGAGAGGTCCTGGGTTGAAATCTTATAATTCTCTAACTTAGGTTTTGTAGTAGTGACTCAGAACCCGAATTTGTGTGCATTATATGGCAATAAGCTCACCTCCTATTCCACACTGGGTTGTAATGGGTGTTCTACACTCCTCTGCCTGTATCTCAGAGATTTACTAGCATGATGTTGTTTTTTTTTCTTGTGAAACTAGTAGACAAGCACATGATGCTCACAGAGTGACTGAATAAATATAAATCTCTATACAACATGATGTCCTAAATAGTAGGCTATATCCAATAACAAAAAGTTACGAAAGTGAGACCTATAAGTTGCCATAGAAAAACAGTGATAATAATAATATATGAAATGGTGTATAAATCAGTGTTTTATATTTCAAATCCTTCAGAAATATTTTGTTTTAATAAGTTACAAATCACTTTAGGTGGTACCAAAACTATTATGTATTACATCTATCATAATTTATACATATGTATATGCAACTAGATTTTAAATTAGAACATCATCACATATTTACTGTGACTTTTGCTAAAAAGCACACACAGAAGTGGTGTTTTCCCAGTAAAGCATTCTTAAAACTTTTTCCTAGTAAGCACTGGAAATATTTACTTAACACCCAGAATACAGTGTATAATAACCACCATACAGATAAATACAATAAAGTAAACACTTTGCAGTAAATAATTTTAATTGATAATATGTGCCCGGTATATGTCAATAGGCTCACCACCTATTCCATCGTGGGACTTAAAAGTAACTGGTGAAACGTGGGAGTGTTCTACATTCCTCTGC
>DWDV01003210.1:0-10794 GCA_018245615.1 Mimoniades ocyalus | reverse complement strand
CCATATACCGGGCACATATCCAGACTCTGAGCCACTACTAGAAAATCGAAATTAGAAATTTTAGTAGTGCCCGACCCGGGAATCGAACCCAGGACCTCCCGTTCGGCAGTCGAACTTGCAACCAACACGACTAACGAGGCAGTAATAATATTAAATTTAATTTGTCTTTGTTTTACTTTTTTTTTTTGAGAAAAATAAAGCGTCCTCCATATCAACTACACTCGTGCTAGTCTTCTACAATGTGTAATAAATTGTATTCTTAGATATTATTTAAAAAACCTGTATGTTTATATGTGTGCAGTTAGTATTGGATAGTCCTTGTTTTGAATTTCTATTCATCCTCAACGGAAAACTGTAGTGCGGTGTTATTCACGTATCCCTAAGTTGCGAGTAGAAACTAACTGATCCGTGAAACAAAACCAAAGTTACAACCAAATTAACTGCCTTACGTTTATCTTTATACAACGCGAATGCTGATGGATGCTGGTGCCAAGAGAGACCAAGACTATGGTGATCAAATAGGCCAGTTTCTTGCTGGTGAGAGGTAGATCGAAACTACCATGCATGTGTGAAGTGAGTGATGAATATTGAAATAGCACGTCAGATCCGTAAAGATAAAAATATTTGGCACTCCAGTGCCTCTGCCTTCCCGGTAGGGATGATACACATTATATAACATATATTATGGAACAGTCAAATTGATTAGACAAATTAGGTGATATCAAATACATAGTAAACTGAAGAAATTTATGGCTACTGAAGAAAGCTGCCTGTCTATCGCTAAGTCTTTACTGTCCTGTAACTAATGCTTTGGAGACAAGTAGAACAAACAATAATATGATTAATAACATCTGCTGTCATTATAAAATGTTAGTTGCATAAGAGAAATACTCATAATAGCGGTCGATATTAATACTTCATTAACAATTCACTTCCTTGTATTCTTACGATACTAGCTGTTCAGAATGCGATTATATCGATCTTAACCGTTAGTTGGATATTGGTTAACAACAATTAAGACATAGTCGAAGCACCGTCCAAAACTATCTGTGCACCTTTGAGATTTGGACAATTATCACTGCTAACGAACAATATGAGTCTAGCCACCTCTTCAGGCTCGTTGATCACCTTGCTGGGTAATGACTTCTCCAGAACTTTGTAAGTATCATCCATACAATCTTCGGAAACGTCGAAGTTTGACAAGAAATTGGTCCTGGTTATACCGGGTCTAACTGCATTCATTTTAACATCGACGCTCGCCAGCTCCGCCGCACCGGCTGTTGTGAAAAGCGCCAAGGCGTCCCTTATCATTGCATACAGCATAAGTCCTGGTCGAACCCTGGACGGGTTGCTGAAGATGTTCACCACATTGCCTTTTGTCTTCTTCAAATACTGTATACATAGTTGCGTAAGTCGATACGGCACTCGAAGGTTCAGTGTGAGGAGTTCATCGAAATTCTCCATCGTCGTATCGAACAGTGACGTCATCGTTGCGTTTCCAGCACAATTTATCAGTATGTCTATTTTTCCAAAGTTTTTGATCGTTTGCTTCACAATTTCCTCACAGCTGCCTGCGGTTGTTAAATCTAACAGTAAGCACAACGGACGCTTACCATTGTAAGATTCACAAACGTTCGCAACTTCGTTCAGTCTGGCCTCGTTTCTTCCAACTGCTGCAACGAGAGCTCCTTGCGATGCGTATAGCTTGGCTGTAGCAGCTCCGATACCTGAACTGGCCCCTGTTACGATAACGACTTTTCCTGTATAATCCATTTCATACATCAATTTTCTTATTGCCTTGTGTTTTTTCACATCGACGTGTGGCTTATTATTTTCTCTCGTGACAACTCCTTTTCAAAAATAAACGCAGTGATACAGATATAACGTTACAATTCTTGAATCGTAAGCATGCCGTATATTTCATCATGGATTCGATGTAAATAATATATATCAATACATTGCCGAGGGAGTTACGTTACGTACTGTTTGGTTCGGAGTACTTCGGCGCACACGACCATTCCGAGTCACTCTCGTGACAGCACTGAGATGTAATAAATAATCGCCAGTGTTATAATAGTAATATATAGACTAAATAATTACACGTGAAAAAAATCCTTCCCAGAACGCGTCGACCGGTGTGTTTGTAGTTAAAACAGCTGGCGAGTGCGACTCCATTGATTTTATCAACATCACAACACGTCACCGATTGTACTAGAAGATTTGATTATGTAGTTTAATGAGAAAATCTCTGTTGTGCAATGATACGTCTGGGCCGTATTAATATTGAGTAATATTAGACGTTGCAGTCGTTATCGTGTATCCCCATCTGATGCTGTGTTTCTATACACATTCAAAATTCAGCCATTCATACCATTTATTACCATAATACTTGAAACGGTTTTACCAAGCCTCAAAGACATTTAATCAAAATATCTGGAGCATAAGTATCTGGATGTAAAAAATATCTGTGTAAGTGCTTATTTATTTGTATTTTTTTATATTCAACCTGTCAAGCAGACAGACGGGCCACCTGATGGTAAGTGGTTACCGTTGGCTATGGACATTCGCAACACCCGATGGGTGGCTAATGCCTTACCGGCTTTGAAGGAAAGCTCTCTTTACGCTTTTCTTGAAGAACCCCATGTCATAGCGTTTCGGGAAAGCCTCAGATATAAGCTCAAGCGTACAAACCGAAACGTGAAGGACTGCTACGAGTCCAGCTGATGTGGATAAAACTTCAATTTTCGGCGGGTGGTGTGATTGAGGAAAAGTGACCCAGGCCGAACAGGTCTTCGGAGCATTCACTATTATAGAGCCGGTAGAACACGCAAAGGGATCCCAATTCCCTCCGCAGACTTATGCCCTCCAGCTTTTCGGTAATCCTAGGGTGGTTGACGTCACGTTTTGCACGGAATCAAATGGAGCAAGTTGGCATTTGGTGCTCCAGCCCAGAGATGGGAACAGTACTCCATGTGGCACCTTACTTAGGTTTTATAATTCATCAGCAGTTGCCCCACAGTAAAGTAATGTTTCGCTCTGTTCAGAACGCCCAGCTTTTTGGCAGCTAATTTACATTTGGCCTCCAGATGACTCCAGAACTGCACACTGTCAGATATATTAGCTCTCAGGATTCTGACACTCTCCGATGCTCCAATCTGATGTATATATGTTATAATCACAAACACA
The DNA here is from genome assembly GCA_018245615.1 of Mimoniades ocyalus. Taxonomy (NCBI): domain Eukaryota; kingdom Metazoa; phylum Arthropoda; class Insecta; order Lepidoptera; family Hesperiidae; genus Mimoniades; species Mimoniades ocyalus. Next base: position 7,608 of record DWDV01003210.1, on the reverse strand, counting down.
TGGTGGTAAATTTATAGTTACCATAACACAAGCTATGCCTATTTTAGCATCGAATTGCTCCTTATGTTGTGCGATAATACTTATTTATTTGTCTTCTCCTCTTGATATCGTAAAGTAACCGCGAATGGAAACATGTCCATTCCGTGTTGCCACCTAGCGCCCGAAGGCCTTGAACTTGACTGCCCGCGCGATTTGTATTTCCTACATAGTCACGGTGACTCGTGTTTCTCTCTGTATTTACCCATACACACATATAATTTGACGTTTTCTAAAAGAATAATGCAACTCACAATATTATCTAAGTCATTCTCGTTCATTAACATTTGTACTTTAAAGGTACGATATCATTGAATCATCGTGATGTAAAATTTATACTTTAACGTCATCCATAAAAATATTGCAAATGTGATTCTTCATGATTAGTTGGTTCTTTTTCTTTAATTTGCCAATGACGTTTATTTATAGGCATGTGTTATTTGTACATACATATCTTCATGCCAGGTCCCTTGCGAGGTCGTTGCGTCAACCATTCAACTTCATTATAGCGTGTTTACGCTACGTGTGCTATAACAAGCGTATATACTTTCTGAATCACCGTACAATGAGAATAAAATATTTGTCTTTATAATAATAAAACCTTTTCTCGTTACATAGCGGTGTTTCGATATAAATATTGCCCATCATAATTTTGAATTTATCTCCAACGTACAGTGTCCAAAGCTGGCATAAATCAAGCCGCCGCCGTAGCGTTGTAGTGTCGTTTTTATTCCGGGATCCTTTTCTCTGATATTTCATCGAAATTTGTTATTGCTTCATTGTAAGTTGCTACTGTTGTGCATGATGCCGATAGGGCGTCATCTTTTGTTTAAGTGCATATTTAGTTGTCGAGAATCGAGACCGCGCTTTTTTGGTTTATGAGTTTAGCGAGTGCCTATGATATTCTGCTGACTTTACTGTACTTTGCTTACAAAATGTCTTCGTAAACAATATTATTCGTTTCACTAGTAGCGCTAGAGCAAGCGACATATACATAGTTAATGTAGTGCTTATAAGAATCTTGTTTCAGTACTTCATTTTAAATAAAGATATTGCAATTTTTTTCCGTAAGGCACAAGTGTCTAAAAAATCAAATTTTGATATTTAAATCTATACAGTACATTTTTTATGGCGTACGACCAACTACAGATTTCTACCACATTATTTACATACATTTAATATTCTAATTCCTAATCTGTAAATATATATACCAAAAGAAAGCTTTTATACAGTCGTATAGACCTGGCAACGTGTTGGTGACGCCTCTGGTTCAAACACTCGGCCGCACGGAGTGTTTGAGCTCGTTTCACCGGAAGTGCGCAGCAGCCTTTGAACGACAATTATCTTCCAAACACCAATACCACCTCAACCCAGTCTTGAATGTTTCACTTTGACGTAATGTCATAAAGTTTAATGGACATTTGTAATGAAAAAGATTTTTTTTATACATTTCATCTGGTAAACAGACAGATAGGACGGGCCACTTTGTTATAAACGTTGGCCATCGGTTATAGACATGTGCGAAACTAGACGAGTGTCTAATGCGTTGCTGTCATTGAAGGAGAGTATTCATCTACGCATTTTGTCTATTTGATATATGTACAATATTTATATACACAATTCAGATATCGGCGTACGGTTAATATCTAGCGTAACCTTATAAACATTCTAAACTACAGCAGCTTGTTTGTATTATTCTAAAGATCTGATAAATATCCATGCCAAGGGGTGCAAAACTGCGATAATATGCAATGACACGGTTGGTTTCCGCTGTCTGCCAACTTGGATGTCGTGTAGCGAATGAAGGACTACTCGTACATAAAAGGTGATAATGTGTAAATGCGATGGGTCAGTAGTTCTAAAAATTTTATTGGGGCTTTGCGTATTTATCTTGTGTGGGTACGTTGTGCTCTGTTGTTGATTTGAGAGTGAATTGTTTTTAAATTCTATATACCACTTCTGTGCCTGTACATAACGAATGTATTTGTAACACTGGAAATTTTCTAATTGTACATATCGGCTGGATGATCTAAATGTCGTCCAACAACGTTCGACGTCTCCTCGTTACAACTCCAACATTGGCGATCAGTTCGCCAGTTTGTCCGGAAGTGTACAGCCTGCGGGCAGCCATTTGAAAGAGTTTAACTGGAAACGACGGTACTAGTTTGCTTTGTTTAACAATTCTTGCGTGTGTGTGTGGATTTTAGTAGAGACATAGTTCTTTCAGCATTTATACAAGTAGATAGTACAATTAATTGTACGTACCATAGTCCTGTCCGGGATCACTATCTCACCAGTTCAAGATCTCATTCTAACCGTTCACAACCTCGGAAGCCTCCTTTTAGTCGTCTATGTACCTACATATACATATGTAGCTTCAAAATTATCACATTAACTAAACGGACACGAAATTTAAGAGTGCGATAGGGCGAGATGATGTTGATTCTTATAGGCGGTATTTATCTCCATGACAAGAAAATTGATCTCAGTATTAACATGATCATGTACCGCTAGAGCAAAAATTCTCCGGCCGATACATCCGGGACTGGAAATGACACGTGAGCTTGATTTATTGGTTTTGTATATAACCCTGCAACTTGGAGATATACGTCGAACCGTCATCCGGAATTTATTTATTGTTGATTGATTTGATTAAACCTGAAATAACTTGCGGCCAAAAAATATCTGTCTCAAAATACCGCATCGAAGTTGAGTGGAACTTGAATATCCAAAATATAAAGATGTGGAATATTTACAGGTACTCCATGTCAAACATCATTATTGTCTTGTTCGACCCTTTTATTGTTCAGTGTCGGTCATGGGTTTCCTGTTATTATGATAAGGTGTAGTACTGTAGTCTACGTTTGTAGTCCATGTCTGTCAACGTCCCTTATATCTAACAATATACCTTAATATCTAACAATAATCAGATCAAATTAACACTTATCTATTTATTGTACATATATTAAAGCTGCTGAATTATTTACTTTAATTAATTTTTTGGGTTAAGCTTCACTTCAATCGTGATAATTTGTTTGTAGTTTAATTAATTAAATAAGTAATGAAGTAAACAGAAGCGTAGAAATAATCCTATTAGCAAATTTACGAGCTTGTTTCTTGGGAAAGTAATGGGCTTTCTTGTTGTCGTATCCCTGCTTGTATTATAGTTTCAGCTGTCATCTTAATACGTTTTGTTTACATTCAGTCCGTACACTTGTTCTACAGATGTTATTCTAGGTGCGGACCCAGGATAAATGTGGTACTATACAGTTATGACAGGTACATACATAGTGGCCATTGATCAAATATTGCTCATCAATATGTTTTTTGTTATCACTTTAGACTTTAAATTTCAGCTATCAGGGGTCTGGTGGTGGGGAACCTCTCCTCATTTACGAAGTTATATATTTTTTTACATACATATAATAAAATATCACTATATTTAATGGATCCAACGTCGTAACAATATTCCACGATTTGGAGTATCTGTAATGTTCTTTGAATTTGAGGTGACTTAATTCTGCTAGCTTGCACATATCATGATGCTTGAATATCATATTACTTTCTTTCAATTGAAAACCCGTATGTCCATTAGCGGCGTGGTATTGGAGAGGCCTACGCCTAGCCATGGATGGGAATAGGTTGATGATGATGTCCACCAATAGAACTACATTTTTTTGGACAGAAGCATATTTTTTTCATTTGAGCACTTGTAATAATTCTTTTATCGTTATAATAAAATATAATGCAGTCTTTGAAAAAATATTCGTTAAGAAAATTTTCCTTTATATACGTATTCTCGGTGTTCAAAGTTATCTCCGTTATAGAATTATTAAAATCGGATCAAATATTTTGACGTAAGAAAGTAACAAGGAGGAAGACAAAATGTTATGTTGTTATGTTTACCATTAGTAATATATTTGAAAAATATGCTTAAATAGAATTATTGAAATGTAACGTCCATCGATAAACTATATGATTTATAATTTCTAAATGTAATTAGCGAATCAACGGAAAGTTTTCAGACACATTAATCACCTCTAATACTCGCGTGACCGTGATTTATTGTTACAAAACCGTTTTTTTAACGATTTTTTATGTTTTTAACGTCCATCGATAACCTATATAATTGATAATTTCTAAATGTAATTAGGGAATCAATCGAAAGTTTCCAGACACATTAATCATCTCTAATACTCGCTTGACCGTGAATCATTGTTCAAAAAAGACTCCTAAGACAATAAAACTACGCACAATTACATTAGTCATTATTTTTTTATTTATACATTATTTGGAGTCGTTCTTTCTGTTGGCTCACTGCAGATCTATTTCAGTACGTATTATGTCATCTATATGACATGAAGTATGTATGTAAGTAGTTAATATATGTAAAGTCAATTTTTAGTCATCGTTTTTACTAAATTTGGCCTGCGTCGTCTAACTCTACAGTGGATTTTTGATTTATTACTTTAATAGTAGAACAATCAGTTTTAAACTAAATGTATTTATTTATTTAGACAACAACGCATGCAAGCATCAAGAAAATAAAATTCGTTAGCTGATGCCTACAACTGCGATATTTTTGAAACAAAATTTCTTAAATAATATAAGGCAAATTTAATTAGCAATGCATTCTTAGCATGTAGTAGAAATATAAGTGATATTTAAGCAACTATGTGTTATATAAATTTTCAACCCTTATTTTTTAGTGTAGGTGCTACAACTTCAAATGCTACTCAGCACAATTCCGTTTTAACCTTTGACGGCAAAAAACACGTGCCTCTTATTTAAATGTTACTATTACGCCACCATCAGTAAAAAGTTCAATCCGCTACACCGTGCCAATAATCCAAATTATTTCGAATTTGACAAAGCAATCAATATAAACATTTTCGAAAAACAATATCTTAAGGAAGACTTGTACGTCATTAAACTCCAAACACGCTAAAGTAGCACCAACTAGAACGCAAGAAGTGACATAAAATCCAAGAGACGATCGAAAGTCGTCGACGCGAAAGATCATTAAACAATAGATGAAATCGACTCCATTGAGGACATTCGCTTTTAACGGTGTCGACGCAAACTTCGAACGTTTCGTTCTAAACGGGGCCTAATGTACAAATTCTTTGTGCGTTTCCAACGACTTTTAAGTCTGAAGTTGGTTAAGTTTTTGGTATTGTTATTTGAATGCTATTCTGAGGGATAATATTTTTTGTTGCCTCGGCGAAATTTTATTCATCATTGGTGATTCTTGTTTATGTTATTTGAAGTTGTCAACGGAAATACAATTCGTTAATATCAACGCCCCCGACATCGTAACTTGGAAACTTTTTATTTTAACTTTTACCTTTATCACTAACTTGCTGCGTAGCAACAGAAGTAGGTTTATCAAGTCAGCAAAATATATTACTCGAAATAGTATATGTTTTTTCTTTGTTAACTTAATCTGAAGCTCTACTTGCAAGTATGACATAACTTTTTTCAACGTCTAGAAAATAATACTTACCAGTCGACTTCTACACCTTAGCATAATAGGTGGCATTGGGAGATTTTAATATAAAGAATTTTATTAACGTAATAGCTGATGGAAGTGGTAAGAATATGGCAACGGTACGTTTGTAAATTTTGTTTTATGCACTGCCTATCATAATTTTCAATTCATAGAAATAAATAGGGGTTAAATAGGGGTACTGAATCTCTTAAACATAATGGGGATTTGGTTCCAAAAAAACACCTAAACATTCCGCCCAACGCTCCACTGTATTCTATTCCCGTGCGAACAGAATTATAATTACGATAATCACTGTTCAGGGGTGCCTCGAGGTCTTAAATGTTATCCTCACTCCCCTTCTGCTTTATGAGATCTCCATGTAAAGACAATGTTGACAATGTTTCAATTCAAAGTAAACAATTATAACATCAATAAAGAGAGTGTGTAATACAGGAGTATGTAAAAGTAAAAAGGAATGCCACGTACCGGTAATATTCTTCAACGATGTAGGTTTTTCTTATTCTTTTCAAATAATAATATTGTCTAGCAAATCATACATTTTGTACGCTTTTTAATAAATAAATTCCCTTAAGAGCCGTGATAATTTTTATATAATAATTTTGCATGATTTGAGCATTGACGGATGTTTTGAAATGTTTATAAAATCGTCTTTATATTTATTTATCTGCTATCTTATCGTTTCAACTTTACAATGTAGCAAGCTCAATCATAAAATTAAAGCCGAAGATATTTTACTTTAAACAGCTCCATGTAGAATGCAGTAGCTTAATTTTAGCGCCGCTTAAACTAAATACGGTAATGATGCCTGACTGCCGTCAGCTTACATTGTATGAATGCATTCTTATTATTCGCATCTTTTGGTGTTATAATTGCCAGAAAAAATACAATAACGCTTTTAGCAATTAATGGGTCTCTTGCCGTCTTCATTGTAGACTCCACCCCTATTTGATTTATGATATATCTATGCCAAAGGCGTTGCTTAAGTGCCTTTTACGACTAATTAGATTTTCAGTTTATAATTTTGTGAATATTTATTAGGTAATGTGAAATTTTGGAAGTTTGTCCGAGATTTGCATTATAATCCGTACTTGGAAGGTCGGTATTAATTCTGATGGAATGGAGGAACTTTACAAACGTAGTTGGAGCCGCTTCGGTATTTAACCTTCTGGGAGGCGAATTATCTGTTGACAATATCTTGTTCCTGTTGAGACTAAGTGGACTATGTTCTATTTTATAGAAGTAATAAGAAGAAGAAGTAATATCACGCCTGTAATCCCCGAAGAGGTAGGCAGAGGAATGTAGAACACTATTTTCTATTACGATGAAAATGTTGTTTGCTTCAACAAGAATTCCGTTTCCAAATTTAAAGTACGTTTTGGTTTCAATCAGTTCACATACATTTACTAATTTATCGGTATCTCTACAAACGCACTCTAATATTCGTTACGTTTCACTTTGGTGCGAACAGTATCATTTTGGAATTCTCTCGACGTTTTAATTGTAATCCCTCTCCCTTTCTGATTTATGCAATATCCACGCCGAAGACGATGTTTAAGTATGTTTTTAGACTAATTGGATTTTGAGATTATGGTTTTGTGAATATTTAATGGGAAATGCGAAATTCCGAGTTTGTCCGAGATTTGCATTGAAATCGGCTTGTTGGGGGTCTTGATGATTTCTTGGGACAGAGACAAGTTTGTCTTTTTATATCGGTATACATTTACTATATAGGGAGCGAATTATTCACTGTTAATACTTAATTGAGATAGTTATTTAATGATGATGCGTCGTTGGTCGACTGGTTATGAACGTTACTGCTGATTGAGAAGTCCCGGGCGCGATTCTTCAATCGGGTACTATTCGATTTTTGTAACTTAGATTTTTTAGTTGAACTTTCTAGTAGTGTTTCGGAATCTGAACTTGTCCCCGGTATTTAGCAATAAGTTCTTCACCTATTCTATAGTGAGACGTGAACGTAACTGGCGAATCGAGGGAATACGTTATATTCCTCTGCCTACCTCTTTGAGGATGACAGGCGTGGTGTTACTTCTTTTAATATT
>DWDV01003209.1:0-10796 GCA_018245615.1 Mimoniades ocyalus | reverse complement strand
TTCGACCCGGGAATCGAACCCGGGACCTCCCGATCGGCAGTCGCACTCGCAACAAACACGACCAACGAGGCAGTCAAAAGGTATGTAATAGACAATTATGTTGGTGTTTTTGGCAACGGCTGGACATCACGTCACAAATATGTACATACGTCGTAATTATTGCCTTTTATTATTCAATAAACTGAATAACTTAATTTCTCCTTTCTGTTCCCAAACCTCATCATTTGCACCGTCATGTTCTCATTCGCTCACCTATTATTTAAATCATTCAATCCTGTTATCCTGTTCTTTTTCATTCATCTTTGAGAAAAGGTAAAGCTACCATGAAAAAGAAATGAAAAATTAAATCGATAGTAGTAATGAAATTAATAAAACTTTGACTATCTTGTTGGTCGTGTTTGTTGCAAGCGCGACTGTCGATCGAAAGGTTCTGGGTTCAAAACTCGGGTCGTGCACTATTGAATTATTCTTACTTAGATTTTCTAGTAGTGCCTCAGAGTCTGGATGTGTGCGTGGTGTATGAAAAATGACTCACAATATATTCCATACTAAGTTGTAAACATAACTGGTGGCACGTAGTAATGTACGGTAGCAATTCTCTGCATACTTTTTCGGGGAGTACAGGCGTGATGTTACATTATTAGAGTACCTAATCATTTTCATATATACCTGAATATCTTATAAAGGAAACTGGCTTTTAGCACCACATAAACAGATATCTTATAATAATTCGGCGTACGTCTTGTGTGTATTCGCTTTTATCTAAATCTTCGATTGCGTCAATAGCCATAAGTAGGGGATTTTATCGGCACGTGTAAAACTATCTTTTGGCGAAAATATTTTTAATTATGTTATATTAATCCATCAGTAAAACGATAATCATTCCGACCGTCGGTAATCTAATTTATACGAATCAATAACAACACATATTAGATCACAAAAACGAACATGAAATAAATCTTTAGCATGTTTCATGAATATTTATGTAAATTTGGAGCAATGTAAATTATGCCTGCGTTTCCTTAGACGTATTTGCTAAATATGTGACGTAAAACTAATAATGTCCAATCGCAGTGATGTTGATTTGAAAATCTGAAATATAGTTAATTATATAAAATTTTATTATAAAATATAAATATTTATTATAAAAAATCCGAAATATATTAGATTGCATTATAACGTAATTTAGTAACACAATTATACAACAATTTCGCTAATACATATGCATAATTTGTTTTAAAAATTTAACCTGACAAACAGTCAGACATGCCTGATGGTGGCAGGTTACCGTCGCCTACGGACATGCGCAACTTCATAGAAGTTTCCAATGGTTTCTTCTTTCTTAAATCAGAATTCAGACATACGGTGTAGTGTCACTTCTTTCTTAATTCAAAAATACCGTGTAGTGTCAGAGAAGGTTGTAAACAATCGAATCTATTCTAATGCTGTTTTCTATTGATTGTGAAATTGAAATTAAATACAAGCAAATCTATGTATGTATATAGGTATATGTATAAGTTCATAAACCTACCATTATCTTGCTATTACAAATTTGACATTACAAAACGAATCTAAATTCTTTATTCTAAACGACTAAGGAGCTTTTTATAATAAATTGAAATTTAAAAACGGAAGAGATCAGTCGACCTCGGTTATTAGAAAAACGTGGCTAGCACTGAGCTGGATGCAAAGTGACGCTGATGTAAAAATAAAAGTGTAACACCCGCTACCTTTATCTAATCACATTTATCGATCTATTTTAAAAACGCTGTAAACTGCTGTATCTTATAACAATTTCGGTAATTACGCACGTATCTTGTGGTTTACCAGTTGTTTATCAGAGTCCATATCAAGAGAAACAAAGATATTATCGATACCCAAAAATGGTATCGACCACCACCAATAAGCGACCATTAAACAATTACGTTTACATTGATTTTATAATTCGATAAATTATTATTATTATCGTTACTATACCGCCGTACCAGGTCTGTTACTGGGTAGACAGAAACCACAAAGTTATATATTTACGTAACATCATGCCTGTTATTTTGCGAGTGTTTATAGGTACAGATGATTATACATTGGTACTGGCTTAACTGACCAAGAAATTCCAGTCTCCACCACGACCTCTGAAATCGGCGGGAGCTCATGTAGGACTTCGCATAGATTCGAAACTAGTCTGGTCATCCTGAATAAAATATACGTGAGTTACGCCGGCACATACATATATAATCAGGTGTACATTTGGTAACGAGAATCAGTCCATTAACTTAATATTCACTTGTGATGTTAATTACACCTTGATGATGTATTCAATCGCAAGTGGCATCATTGTATGTTAAACATTCAAATCATTGTAATTTGTTAAATATACAATCATATAAATACGTAACACACAGTAAACTTCTAGAATATCGCATGCAATTTATTAAGTTACGACACTAGTATGCAGCGCGATGAACTGAAGCTAACAAGCTAACAAATAAATAAATAAATATATTAAGTAAGGGAGATTATTCAGCAATAGGCAGGGGGATAGGTCGCTACCATCCACTATTTATTTATACTACCTTTTGGTTATAACATCCTCACTCTATTTCAATATTGTCAATAGCTGTATTGAACTAGATGTCGGCTTTTGATCACTTATCACCAAAATTCTTAAATTACGTGACATAGTTGTCAGTTATAAATTATTGTCAGTAATAACGTCACGCCAGATCCCTCACGAGGTAGGCAGAGGGCACCACTATCTCTGTTCTTACAGAAATGATGCTTTTTCTGTACCCATTGTAACCCACCCAATAGCCTTATGCGAAAATTTCCCGTACGTCACTTAAATGTCAAAACAGTTTCCTTCCTGTTCGTAGCAGTTGAAGACGTTAATGAAGGCTATTAATTATCAATCACGCGGGTCAATCAAGAGTCGTTAAAGCGATCCATCGGCGTCGTACGTGACGGCCCGCACGCCGCCGTCGACCGATCACAACAAACTATTTGTTTCATGGAGGACCCCATTAAGTTGCCATTAAGGTGACATGTTAGGTAACAAGCGGCGTTGTGCTAGCAAATCGATTAATTCAGTTCGCAACGAATGTTGCGGGGAATTTTTTTATTTTTTTATTTTTTTATTTCATTTATGTACACACAGAAATTACAACAGTAAAATGGACATGAATAGTTGTACAAGGGTTTTTTGGGTTATCAATTTTTTTTTTTGTTTTTCACAATGTCAAATGTAGTACACCTGTGTACCTAAAGTTGCACTAAGATGGAACCGGTGCGTTCCGCAGGTTACTCCGGAGTCGTCATATTAGCGCAGAGGAACGTCCCTGGAAATTTTTAGTACGTGAAAGTGCCACACAATCTGCTATCTCCCGCAGGATACCAGGTACCTCCTGAGGGTTTCAGAACCGGTACCAAAAGTTGCTCTTTAGGCTGCATACATAAATTAACATACATACATAAATAAACAGAAGCTGTAGATATGTAAATTGTATTTGTCACACTTTTTAGTTGTTTTATAACATATTAAAAAACAATTTGCCTCCAATTTAAGGTGTCTGTAATTAAGTGTATGCAACATGATAGTGATACCTGACGTCACAATGATACGTCCATGTGGCGTGATTAGTTTTTTAGTTCATTTGTATATTTATAATGATTTTTTTTTAATCGGACGTTTCGTTTTGCACTTTTTAATATGTAAATAACAAAGTTAGTTACAAGAGGTTAGTGTTCATGATGTGGTTTAATTACGTATTTATTTTAAACGAACCCTGAGATTTCGTTTATACAGACCTTACTTTATTAAGTAACTGTCGAGTGAGGAAGGTGACGAGTATGTTTGTAAGTCTACAAACATACCTACATATTTTATTTTATTCAAATACAGTTTGGAGCATAGCTTCTGAAACTTGTTTCGTCTACTACCCACTTTGAGAATCAATTACTTTCTAGCGTCGTCCGAAATACATAATTATATTACTTTAAATATACTGAGTGTCATTTGAGTCTTATCTTTAGGCTGTGGACGCTGAAAGCCTCCAGCCAGTAGGGACGTTATTACCTACTTTGATAAAGACTGGTTGTAGTTAGTTTAGCTTTAGATCCTTGACGCACAAATTTTATTTACAGTCGACTATCCTATTGTGCTGTGCGTGCGCGCGTGCGTGAGTGCATGCGTGCATGAGTACATGCGTCTGTGTGTTCGCGCATATGTTTGTCTCTGTGTGTGTGTGTGTATTGGTGTTTATCAAAATGCTTTCAATATTTGGCTTACAATCATTTTAATATGCGCGCGACTACTCAATACTCGATATCGATTAAATTCGATAAATAGGTATTGCCGGTATTGGTCCATTTTCGTAATATTTATATGAAAAAGAACAAAACTTGATTAGCATACAGTATGCACCAGATTTATACAAACCAATAATCCATTGCGGCATTAGGAATTGATGCTAAATCAATTGAACTTACACAGGTTCGATTTTTATCGAACAAACATTCTACATGCAGGATAGTCGTCACGTGACCAACAACTGCAGTTGCAAATGTAAACACTTTATGATTAAAAAATAAAGACTCTTAAGGATAGAATAGAATATGTTTATTTTCATACATGGCATTGGCACATACAGACAACAAATAATACAATTAGCAGTGAAACGAAAGTACAAAAAAACAGCAAGAATATAATAAAATTAACTTACGTTCTACCTTATTTACTAACATACACAACAACAATGAACAAACACAAGTACAATACACACTAATATTTACATTTCTAATCGAATCGAAAGTAAATTAAACTCAACAAAATTTTTAGTTAGGTAGGTACATATTATGCTCAGTGTTAATTTGCTCGCCACAAACACGAGACGTACTCCATAAGACACGGGACACTCGTGCCGTAGAAATTAATACCTACATGATAAATTTCTGCATCATGTACCTTACTGAATCAGAAAATTGAAAGTGTAATTTGTACTACTCGAGACATGCTCGAGGGTCACTCAATGTTATCTGGTGTAGCATCAGTATCCGCACTTCATGTCCTATCAGTCTAGACTTGAATACTTCTCTATTTATATTCTACTTACTGCATCAGAATCTCTCTCTCGTCGGCAAAACTGTTCTCTTACATGCAATATACCTATTCTAATGTATAGTCGTCGCATCAGTTGCTTTCTAAAAGATTCTGTTGTTTATAATTTATAGAATAAAGAAATTTTTGACTAGCCTGCTGGCCCAATGGCTACAGGCTCATGAAAAATGATCGATTTGCGTTCAGCTCTCGATGAGAATAAATGTTTATTTGATAAACATAAGTATAATATATGTACAATTGATGTTGCACTTTACATTCAAGACACTAAGTTACAGAATTCTATTTATGTATTTATATAATGTTACGAAACCATTACTACTTAAAAAAAACTTTAACTGTAACATTTATAGATTTTTTTTATAAAAAACGTAACCGGTGCAACGTTGGAGTGTACTACACTCCTCTGCCTCCGTCTTCGGGGATTACAGGCGTGATGTTACGGTTTTAATATTCAAATACATGTAATTGTCGCGACGAGTTGAACTCACGGCCACGGGCCTGACGTATTAAAATGCTAATTTTGTTATTGAGTTGCTAAGCGACATTAGGTTTTGTAATTATTGACATACCTGTAGGTAAAATAAAGCTGGTTGTGGTTGAAAATACCTGTTTAAATTTGTTCACACCAAGTGTACATTAAGTAACAAGCGCTCGTCGTCTCATAAAAGAAACGAATTGCAAACTTAAGTTAACTTATTTTAACTTATTGTAAAGGTAAGTAGGTAGCGCCAGACGTGGTCGTTATTTTGGAAGTTATTGGTCCCGACCTACGTCTTACGGCAGTTTGAAAGCTTCCTCCAATTTACGTGGATATTCGTTCGCAGTTGATAAGAGCACCGGTCTACCATTTTTGTCGTTTGAGTTCTACTCGAAAAAATAGCCTTTCATTTTCCATCTCAAAAAAGAGTCAACATTACATAAAGAGCCACCAAAATCAAATCAAAGTACAATTTATCATACTATATCTTTCCTAGATGACGGGTGTATCTAATATGATTGTCCGCGAGCCCACCTCACGGACATCTCAATCGTTCCCTTGGGACCGACCTCCACGTCCTTTTCACTATTTCGAAAAATAATGAAGTTATTCGCTTACTTTTATATGCTCAATACAAAAATACCGTTTAAGTTTATTTCAATAATTCCTTTTATCTCCTTTTCTTGTGATTAAAATGTCTCATATTCTTTTGAGAAAATTTTGAATGTCGTACACACTCTCACATTATGATCTCATGAAATATTTCGTAGGTCTTCGGGAACATCTTGTTTTCCGAATCGACTGGAGAGCTTACTACGCTTGCCTTGCAATCTTCTTTCTCTTCGAATGACTGGTTCTAAGCCCACTTCTGCAACAGCGAAGGTGTAAAGCGTACTCTGTTCAGGCACTCTCTATTTTACCGTCACAATCAATTAAGCTCTTGAATCCATAAAAATCTCAATTTTTGTTTTGACTGGCCGAGGATATGTGATTACTGTAAAAAGTCCAATTATAAATTAAAATGAACAAAATGAAAATTTTATTAATTCCATCCACAACTAATGAATTCCTGTTAACAATATTTAATGCGGGGCGGGAGCTCATGAAGAAGGACTTTGTATAGATCCGAAGCTAGTCGGGCCACCCCGGAAAAAGGAACGTGAGTTAAGCCGGTTCACATATAACAATAAATTAAAACTATGTTTACGCTTAAATGTTTGTTATAAATGCAATAAAAACTATCTATCATTTAAGAACATGATCAAGTGACTTAAAACACTAGGAATATTTATTACCTACTCAGATATAAGAGACATTTATCTTTCAAGTTCGAAATGCTTATCAGCTAGATTATACATTTAGATATTTGATTACGTTTACGTATCCGGAATACGACTTATAACGAAAATCCTATTTTAAATTAACATATAAATAAAAGTTAAGTGTCTGTTTGGAATATTATAATAACTTTTTAATGAGTGAATAGAAAAGTATGTACGGTAAATAAAACAAAAGCAATAAACAAGAAATTGTCTCTGTTTGTCTGTTCTGGGTAGTTTCTGAAACCGCTGAATCGATTTAGATGGGTCTTGCACTGGCAAATAACTGATGTTATGAGAAATAACATGATTTGGCGGAACTTTCACTGACAAATATTTAATTAGGAGTTATAAGGAGTAACTTTGATTTTATAAAGAGTAACTAACACTTTCTTAAGCTAATAGGTATCAACTTCCACGCGAACGAAATCGCTGGTAGTGCTAGTTTGTTATACAAAAGACAAGTAAGTAAGAGAAAAACATTGAAAAGAAATAGTATTTTTTGAAAAGGCGCAAACCGTGAGTTAATGAAGATAGAAACATCGACCCTTTATTCATCTTTTTCTTATTGTTATTCATCTTTTTCACTGGATACTACATTAGAATGAAGCAACCACGGCACTGATTTATAGGTACATTCGTATATAGATAGATGTAATTCATATAATATAAATACATATAGCTATATCTATAATTATTGAGACCGCTTCAAGGAATGAACCGTTCAATTTTATTTCAATAAACATATATATTGGTGAAGATATACATAGGTAAGGGTCTTCAGCGAGTTTTGTATGCGCGTGTATACCAATAGCTGTTTTTTCAGCGACTTTTTAGTTTTCATGCGCGTGTGTTTAGTTTATATCCCAATAGGTGCTATTTCATGATCTCTTAATTAATCTTGGATTGAATTACATCGGCATCCTCGAAGATATTGTGCGTGCATTGCTATTTAAATAAAAACAAATTTATAAGGTTCGTGGAACAAGTGAGAATGTCTCGATCACATGATGGATGATTAACGACCGTTGTGTAGAGACAGCGGCGTGTGAGTGTCAGTTTGTGTGCCATTGTTCCCTGTCAGGTGCGTAACGGTTCGGGGTATTGGTTCAAAATGTAAGATTTAGCGTTGTAACATAGTATCATCATCTTCCTTATCATAATCATTCTCATTATCCTCATCACCTTCATCCTCAACATCTTCGTCCACATCATCTTCATCCTCATTATCTCCGTCCTCATCATGCTTATCATTAGCCCCTTTCCGACCAATGCTGGACAGATATTGTGTCCACCGCCTGCCTCTTTGTGTACCTATATTTGTCATTCGACTTAGCTGAAGGGCACCTAATGGTATGTGACGTAGCGCAGAAAGTGTACAATCAGAATGTCTTAGAACCACTTCACACACGGCCGTATAGCTCCAGACTAAGCAGAATGTGTAATGATCAGACAACTAACAAACCACATGTATGAGGTTATTATTCAATACTTGTAGGTATAGATAATGCTAAGTTCGGATATAGAACTAATACTTTGTGCTTGTTGTATGGTGAATGTAGGTCTGCATTCGGATTGTAATTAGCTTTGTGACTATGTATATCAAAAATATGACAATCAGCGGACTAGTACGTAACGGCACTGCTTTGTATATGTATATTCATATGTTAATTTGCAATGACAGCTACAGTCCACTTCGTATATGAAATCGTCTTGCTTTACCAGTAGGTATTACATCCTCGGGTACAGGTAGTAGGCGATACTACATCCTCGGTATTATCAAGGACATAAAATTTGTTTAAACCTTTTTTGCTAACCATTACTTTATTTGATTTCTAAACATTATTATGACACCATGCATGCTATGTAAGGTACTTTTGACACGTTCCTAGTTGTCCACAGATAAATTTTTCAGCAAGCCATGTACGATCCGCTACCTCTTAAAAATTACGACGAAATCCAATTGATAGATGATGTGGCAATGAATTTTAACACATTGCAATTTTGAATACCTAGTTTAGAAAAAAAACTAATGTTTTTGTTGTAAAGTAGCGGGATCCAATGGCGACTGATATTGTGATTGACGTTTGTTCTGCTCAAAAGGAATTACGAAAATTCTAGCTGTAGTAGATATCATCACATCCAATTACTCAACAAAGATTTTTTGCTGTGTAAACAAAATACTCTGGTAATTTTAATGAACTTTTCTTTAACCTTATCAAGAATAGGTGTTTGAGATTAGTTACTTACTAAGAGGATAGTCAAGCATATTTAAGTATACACACAACACAAAACCTTTTCAAAAACCTTATGATAAAAAAACAGGTTTTTGAAAGGGTCCCTATGGTATGGTATTAGTATATTAGGATTAGTAACCCTAGTAGGTTACTAATCGAAATACTTATACTAATTAATGTTAGCACGACCACGAACGGAATTTGAAACTTTTCATTAATTATTTCATTAAAATTGAATTGCAATTTTATCATATGACAAGCTAGCCTTCGTCCGTAATCCCGGCTGATGGGAAGCGGAGATGTGAGAATGATGGGTCACGCATGCGGAAGTAAGTCCTTCGTCCTTGTGTTGACGAGTCTAAGATTATACATATGTGTCCGAAAACAGACTCTAGCAGATTATTCCAGCAGATTATTCCACGCTTTGACCATCTGGATAAGAAATATGAAACTCTATCGTTTTGTTCTAGCAATTGGGATGTCTAGCAGATAAGGATGGTATCCTGCCGTGTATCTAAAGGTTCGATGGATGGGGGGGTTACTTTATGCAAAAAAAACGCGCACTACCGCAATCCTCCAGCACCAGGTTTAGTCTCCATACGACACCCTGTGTCCCGGCACGAGGTTGAGGAGTGCATTCTTACTCCGCCACGACATGGCGAACTTTAATATATTATAAGAATATTGCAAAGTATTACTTTAATATTTACACGAAACCCCAATGCTGTACGTAATCGAAATATCGATAGACGTCTTAGCTAAGATTTTAATTCTTCCTCAAGTTTCATTACAAGTTGGCCCACACATGCACTATTTTACGAATTGTCAAATGATTTAAAAAGTACCTACCTATAAAATTTAAATCACCATCAAGTGGTCCATATCTAATGTTTCTCACGCCTCGTTAGTTCAAAATAGTGACCCATACTTACTTATTGTGATCACTTTGTGTAACTTACTTTTTCGAGCAAATGGAGTTTCTGATTCCCATGAAACCCCTAGTCGAACTGGATATTTCTGACTTAGATTTTCTTGGAGAAATTGATAGTGGCTCAGAGTCTGGATGTGTGGTCGATGTAAGGCAAGAGCCGCACCACATATACCTAAACGTGACTGGTAAAATGTGGGAGTGTACTAAACCTGGCTACTTACCTCGGAAAAAACAGGCGTGATGCTACGTACTTATGTAAAAAATCTCAACCGATACTAATGATAGGCACACATTTATTCTGGACACAATTCGAACCAACACTCTCCGGCTGAGGACTAACAGGCTAGTCAGAGCTAGCGGGAAGCCTGTAGGTACGCTTTTGTGAACACGTCGGTTATCAGTGGATGTCACGTGCCTGCGCTAGTAATTTCCAAGAAATGACAAGTGCGTAATACCAATATCGCCCGATTAGTGGCAATCGATTATACCTATTACATATTATCTGTGTTTTTATATCGTGCTGAAAACACGTCCATTACAATCATATCAAACAGAAATCTCGATTATTTACTTATATTAAAAAAAAATAACAATACAAAAAACCGACTTCAAAAAAAACAAATTGAAATGCACTAAAGAGTAAAAAAATAATTAGTAACATCCCGCCTGTAATCCCTGAAGAGGTAGGCAGAGGAATGTAGAATACTCTCACGTT
>DWDV01003208.1:0-10797 GCA_018245615.1 Mimoniades ocyalus | reverse complement strand
CTTCCTCTTACTCCCACTCCTTCTCTGTGCATGCAGTACGTTTGTGGAATTCTTTACCACTAAATATTCGCCAATCACAAAATAAATAAATAAATAAATAAAAAAAATTAATTATTATTATTTTATTTAAACATAACTAGTGAAACGTGGGAGTGTTCTACATTACTCTGCCTACCCCTTCGGAGATGACAGGCGTGGTGCGACATATTTTATATATTTATAGTCGTCAATACAGAAGTATACGAGATAAAAGTAGAAAAACGTAACATTGCGTCTGTAACCCTCGAAGAGGTAGTCAGAGTAACGTTTGCGTCTCTCTATGTGGTGAATAAAAGTAGAAACTATAGAATTATAAAAACGAAATTGAGAAGCCATTCCAATATTGAAATTTCACATCACATAAGGAAAACATCAAAGTAACATAACGAAGCAACACAATAAGTGGAAAAGTGAAACGTCTTAAAACATTATGAAATTGAAATGGAGATACACATCCTATTATAGTTTTAAAGAACCATTACGCACATGCTCGTTGTTTGGTTGGTAACGCAAAGTGATTTTCTATTGTTATTTTTACGAGTTGATGGGCCACGCGAGCCTCGGGCGGTTCCCAGCCGAAATCTACACCTCGCCCGCTCACCGAGACCTGACGCTTCAAATTAACTATGTGTCTAGTAATTTTCGTAGCGGCAACACTCGTACCTAGAGTTTCGGATTAACTAAGCCGTTCAAATCGCAATGAAAGTTGTACGATGTTATGCATTTCGTAAGCCAATGTAAAATTCTTGGAAAACGGATGTTACCTACAAGTAATAACATTCAGATGACTGTTACAGAAACCCGTTCTGTGAATCAAACTGTTGACTCAATCTTATCAATCCGCTATTTAGTTTTTTAACATATTTATATCATCAATTGCTGTAAAATAAAGAATATGAAAATTTACATTTTATAAAATGTACATTAAATATGAATTTAAAAAGATGTAAATTAATTCGACGTTATTATAAGATACATTTCGAAATGTACATTTTATACACAGACAATAGTTAAATCAAGCCATAACAAAAATTCTGAATAAAATTAAACGCATCGTGAAATCCTATTAGTAACATCCGGAGCCGGAGCTGTACCGAATCGAATTCTGACAGATCAATGTCACGACAACACAATCGATGTACTGTGGCGAGCCCACGCTAAGCAAATAAGCACAGTGCAAGCATTTCCGGTTAAGAAAAAAAATCGAATCATACGTACCTATTACACACGGAAATTCTTCAGACGTCCGTTAAACAATGCTAACCACAGAATCTTTATT
Source organism: Mimoniades ocyalus (assembly GCA_018245615.1). Classification (NCBI taxonomy): domain Eukaryota; kingdom Metazoa; phylum Arthropoda; class Insecta; order Lepidoptera; family Hesperiidae; genus Mimoniades; species Mimoniades ocyalus. The sequence continues at coordinate 9,479 of DWDV01003208.1, read as the reverse complement.
GTTCAGTGCGCTGATTGCGTAAGATTTGCGTTTCGTCTTTGTGGGAATTCGAAACTCAAGTCATCGTGTTTAGAGAGCCGATCGCGCTGTTCTGAATGATTTAAGCTGATATTTTTCATATTACATTTTAATTATGCGGCCACTGAGCATGTTTCCGGTCTTTTGCTTTCATTCAGCAACTCATAGATTTTAATATTTAATGTTATATGTAATGTTGAGTATATAGTGGTTTGAAATTGAGCCTTTTACTCCGGGTGCCGGGGCTCAAATCCTGGCGCTCATCCTCACACTAATGTTCATTTAAAATATCACTTGTTATTACGATGATTAAAACATCATAAGAAAACATGCACATCATAGAGTTGTAAAATTTTTTTTCATTAATGCGTGTGAAATCTATTAAGCCGGTCTTGGCCAGCATGGCAGACTATGACCTTAAAACGCTCATCCTGAGAGGAAACACTTTTCAAACAGCGGAAGGAGAAACAGGACCGGAAAAAAATTTGTATGTAGTATATGCATAATTGATAAGTAGATTAATTGATATTAATAGACCTATTTCCACAATCCTATTCGAATCCTGTTGCGGATGTATACGACCTGCAGTGGCTATTTGGGAATGCTGCCTGCTCGTTGGCTACTTAGAAAAAATTGTGTACACGTTGTAAAACTTAACATTATAGATTAAGATGTCCTGGATTTCAATCCCGGGACGGGCACCATTGAATTTTTCTACGTTAGAATTTCTAGTTACTGCCCCGTTGATCGTGTTCATTACAATCGCTACTGCCGATGGAGAAGTCCTGGGTTCGAACACCGGGTCGGGCGCTATTGGATTTTTCTAACTTAGATTTTCTAATAGTGGCTCGGAATCTGGTTTTGTAGCCGGTGTATAGCAATACATTCATCACTTATGTGGGACGTAAACGTAATTGGTGACAACTGGGAGTGTACCGAGGAGAGTAAACAGAGGCCTACCTCTTCAGGTATTACAGGCAAGGTATATTTTTTTTATATAGATCACTACTTGGTAAGAAATTTGATAAGAGGTTTGTTAGGGAAATATGGCTGGCCAACCGGTTCGAGTCATGTATTTGTAACTTGTAGACAGGTATTGTTTCAAGATGCTAGTCATTAATGCTACCGTAAGCCAAGGCTCTAAATCTCCCACGACGTTTATTGTACCTGTCGTTTATATTTTGCAACTTACCTCCATTGGTATGTAAATGACTGCACAAAAAGAGATGGAGAGGAGTTATGAAAGTTTCGAAAATTGCAGAACTTAGTTTCGTAATGGGCATGAATAAGGACTAAAAATCTATTCCATGAAAGAATGAAAAAAGAAACCTACTCATTGATTGCTGAAGAATTGCGTAGGCTCCGAACAAAGCAGAGATTTTATAATTAGTAAAGATTTTTAGATGTTGCGATGAGTTTGTCGGCTTTGAAAATCAAAGATTTTCTGAACAGCGGCAAGTTATCGTTTTTGGTAATCAAAAGTGTACATCTATGATTTCACGTGCGTAATTTCCAAACCGAATAAGTTTCATTAAATGTTTCAACGTCCGTTTAAATCTCTTCGGGATGAAATTTCCAATAACCTATAATTACATAAATCTACGTAGACAAGTATATAAAAACAACATCAAAAACCTAGTGTTATAGCAATAGTGATAACGATAATAATTTCTCTTCCAGGTGGTGCTGGAGAAAATCTCTTAAGATAATTTATACTGTTTTTTTTGCCAATATCGCAGCTTTTTTTTAAAATAATTTTCAATTACACGACTACTTTCGTGTAAGTTCAAAACTAGTCGGGGCTATCCTGAAAAAACGTACGTGAGTTAAGCCGTTACATACATATGTAATTAATCATTGCACTAATGTATTATAAATAATATAAGATACATGTATGTATAAATAAATAATTTATTTTTATATCTCACGTAAATAATGATCTAACAATATCTCAAGATTTATTCTATGATTATAGATATCATGTGTACCCGTGTTCGTGCTTACATTTTTCCCCGTACCGCGCCCCGCGTCGTCGCATCCAAGGCGTAACTCTTGTGGTCAAGCTCTAACTGTTTCATTTAGCACCGTCTAATATTTATAGAGCAATAAACACTACCACTAAGGTTCTATTGCATTTGGAGTAAGCGCGTGATTTCAGATTGACCTAATAGGGAAGAAAGAGAGAGTTTTCTTAACGTTAATATAAATGGGCAATAATTATGACCCGCTAGAGAGGAAGGCCGGTTGGCGGGTCACGCGCGCATCCGCCGGTCTCTTTCTCAGAACTCTATGGTTCGCCCGACACGCTGGTCGTATCGTGATCTTTTCTGCACTATTATATTATAGTATCATCACGACAAAAACCCATACGGAGTAGGCAGAGAGATCACCGACTCGCAAATGTCTCTATATTCAAAGTCCTGCGTAGCTTCTTCCACATTCATCATTCTCTCTATACTTGGACGCAAACGTTCTGTACTACTTTAGGATTAATACAATACAGTACAACATTTTTTTATTACACACCGCATAAGAAAATACAGCAGGCATAAGAAAATTGTATCAAGTAAACGAGGGTTGTGTAAAAGATAATACGATCTATTGACGCCTATCTTATAATATATTTTTTTTATAAATTAAACTTTCGAGTAGCCAAAAGGCAGACGCGCCACCTGAAGGTAAGCGATCCTCATCGCCTATGGACATGTGCAGCACATGAAGAATTGCTAACGCTTTGCTGGTTTTTAAGGAGAGCATTTCGTAGAACCTTTCGTTTCGGAGAACCTTTCGTAAAGAACCCCATGTCATAGAGCTCCAGGAATACCTCAGAAGGAAGCTCATTACACATCTTGCACGCCCGTGGCAAAAAGTGTGATGTAGTAACATCATTTATAATTACAAAATAAATTGCTCGACAAAAATCGTATGATGATATTTTATTGTGTCATCTGAATAATAAAACGAACGGACTGTTTACATTTGAATTCGGTTTGATTGATTAAATCTTATATATAAAAATCTCATGTCACAGAGTTAGTGGTCAAACTCCTCCGAAATGGATTGACCGATTTTTGTGTTAGTTAGTCCGCTTAAGTTGGCTTGCTTAAATTTGTTCGCTTAAATTAGCTCACCTAAGCCCTCCTAATTTAGCTCGCTTAAGTTATTCCGCTTAAATTAGCCCGCTTAAGTAGCCCGCTTAAGTTACCCGTTTAAGTTACCCGCTTAAGTTAGCCCGCCTAAGATAGTCCGCCTAAGTTATCCCGCCTGTTATCCCGCTTAAGTTAGACCGATTTAATTGTCTCGCTTAAGTTATCCCGCTAAGTTACCGCGCTAAAGTTGTCGCGCTTAAGTTGCCGCGCTTAAGTTTCCGTGCTTAGGTTAATGCATTTTAGTTAATGTCCTTAAGTTATTGCGCTTAAGTTACTGTACCTACTTAAATTATTGTACTTCAGTCCCTATATTTAAGTTACTATACTTAAGTTACTGTACTAATAGATTCTATATTTTTTGTTTAATTACCAAAATGTTTAGTAGAAACAATTTCTATTTCCGTATCAGCTTGTTACTTTATAGGACGATGTTCACGGTGTACATTCTGATGTAATTTTTAGTCAACACTCGATCGACTTGCCGCTCGCCCCGCGGATCTCAGCTCGATTCTGTTATTCTTCATTTATCTCCTTAGGTTACGTTCATCGTAATTGGTGCCAGAGTGTTTTCTAAAAGCATCGTCTTTCCAAATAAATAAAATCGATTTTCAATTAATTATAATTTTATATGCATTATAATTATCTTATTATGTATTATGAATCTAAAGAGGTTAGGGCTAAAAGAATATAGATAGTTAGCACTCTATTTTATCTGCTTACCCGGAAAGGCTACCCTAGTTGCATAATAATAATAATAATGATTTTCTAGAACATATCATAATCGATGTTAAATTTCCTATAACGAACAGGATTCGTCAGCAAACGATTATCCTACAAAAAACAGTTTCACTGTATAACTTTCCGTTAAGTATGCGTTAAACAATCTCTACAATAAAATTTTCTTCTTTTTCCAAAAAAAATTTGAAATCAAATCAGCAGAGTCAAGTACGTGCCACATTTTAGAGTCGAAAAAAATTCGTTAAAAATTTTTTATCGAAAAATGGCTACTGCGGCACTTGATTATACCTACATATAATTTGTTTTTATTTTTATACCTAACGTTTCACAATCACCGCCGCGGACGAATAGCAAAAAAAGATATGTGAATTCAGGCATCGGAATTTGACTAGGTTATTGGGATATTATTTTTTCTTATTATATTATATACTCCTACGTCAAGTAGTAAAGATTTATTAAAATCGGCAAAGGTATTATTTTATTGACGACTGAATTAATACATTTAAAAATAATATGACACTTGTCAAAATATTGTAAAAATAATCATAAAGGAGGTGAGAAGAATCGCCTTGAAAAATACTAAGATGCTTTTAGCACGGGTATGTTTCTATACAAAACGATAAACACTTTTAACAATTGGAAAGGCGGGGGTTTAACGGAGCCCAATATCAGTCCGTAGAAGCGCGTACCTCATAATAAGCAAATGCTAGCTTAAAAACTCATTTAATTTTCCTTTAAATATAACCCAGATTCATTGCGTGATATGAATATTTAACAAATTCAAGGTCTTACCTGCAATTTGAATTTACTCGCTGCTTTTGTTACAGAAATATGGCAGTATACTAGCGAAGTTTGGGAAGAAGAATTCACTGGGTAAGATGCACTGAGCATTAATTAAAGATTTTAGGTCAGAACCTAGATGCAATAACAAAAATTTATTTTCATTAAAAGAAGGAGAAGGAGAAGGCACTATGAAGCGTGTATAATTTGATATCATATGATAGTAATTCAGGAATGCGATTCTCTCTGGAATCGTGTTGAGTTTTTAAAGTATTTGAGTGGGATTAAAGATGACATTTTTTTTTAAAGATGATAAATAATTATAACAAAGAATTTCATACGCGCTCTTAATATATTATGTCCTCATGGCTTGTGTTGCTACACTTATAAAGCCGTTGAATTAATTAAATCCTATGTATAGTCTAATTTGTGATTCTATATTGGTTGTTGGTTGTTTCAAAAATAAATGTCATTTACACTATTAATATTAACTGTTATTAATAAGTCTGTTCGTACAATCCTGTTCGACGTCTGTTAACGACGTGTATTAGTCAGTCTTTTAGGGCTGTAGTCTGCTCTGTTGACACCAAATTTGTAAAGTACTCTTAATTATTATTAGTGGATGCTTTGGAATATTTGTCAAATTAAGGTATCAACTGAAACAAAAGGAGGATGAACTGAAAGGCGTACAGCCATCATCATGGGCATCGCCAGGATCATTTTCAGGAACGTGCATCTCCGTCTATTAACCAATGTATACATTAACCAACATACTATTAACCATTATAAAATATAGAAGTATACATGTATAGCATGCGGATAACAGAGTTGCGAATATTAAGTACCTATTTTATCTAATGCATATACATATGTACATTCGAAAAATTTTGTCTATGCGTTGATCCAATCAAGTAGAAAATATGTAATTTTTTCTATGTACTTCCTTTCCGGACAGGCGGGTGTAATTGCACCCACTTGGGCCCTGCCGCCAGCGCCCATAGCCGCCGTACCGTAGCACATGATCTTCAAATTTAAATGTTTGTATTCAAGATAGTGGTGAAAGACTAGCATTGCAATCGACTATGCAAGCCCATCAGACTCTGGCACAGCGGTAGATAAAAATTGTAGCCGCGATGTCATGTATATATTTGTAAGGGTTAGCAATTAAAAGAACCCTAATTTTACATACGTAACACAGAGAATCGTCGCCCAGCCTCCTACGTGATCCACCACCACAACCACGACTGCTTGGTGATCGGCGCCGGTGGAGCTGGTCTCCGCGCTTCCATCGGCCTCGCGGAACAAAACTTCAGCGTTGCTCTGGTCTCCAAATTGTTCCCCACTCGTTCGCATACTATCGCCGCTCAGGGCGGCATGAATGCTTCAATTGGTAAGCGTTACCTACGTTATATAAAAAACTCTCCCAGTTTTCTGAAAAGTTAGAATATTTTTTCCTTATAACGCTTTCAAACAGAATTCGTTTCTCTATAATGAATAGAATGTTATTTTCAGTCACAATTTTATGAACTTAAGTAAAATAAAAAATTTATTCCTATAAATTAATTAGGTACATGCCAAATAACATGCATGAAGAATGCTATTATAAATTCGAATATCAAACTTAGGTTAATGAGGAAAATAATAAAAAGTGGAATAAGTAATAGAATTATCTTATTATTCATACAACAGTAAGCTATTCATGAAGAAATGTGAGCATAATATTTTACTATCCGAACCTTATCCGTGACGGATACATCCCCCGACCTCATTATGGAAACCAGAGTGTCGTATGAGGCGACTAAAAGCGACGCTGATAGATATTGGTATGGTGTGGGTTGCCTAGACACTGCTACATATCCTAGCCACTGAGAAACAAGAGCGTACATGGGGCGGAAGGCGATTTACGATTACCAACCAACCAATTCCCAACGATGATGTGCAAAAACCCCTCAGGAAGGTCTATGTCTAGCAGTGTACTGAGCCATGCCGTTGGCGATAAGCATATTGTTATATCAAGTTAAGTATTACAGGAAGCATGCACGATGATGATTGGCGTTGGCATTTCTACGATACAGTGAAAGGATCCGACTGGTTAGGTGACCAGGTGAGATATTTTTTCAAGCGATATTTTAATTTATTAAAATGTATTTATCTACATATGGGACTTATTTTCCATTTCAGGATTCCATCCAGTATTTGACACGTGAAGCACCTTTCTGCGTGTATGAGCTAGAAAACATGGGAATGCCGTTTTCTAGAACAAAAGATGGCAAGATCTATCAACGCTCCTTTGGTGGTGGAACCACTCACCAGGGCAAGGAAGTGGCGAAACGGACCTGCGCCGTCGCTGACCGGTAAATATTGGAATTCTGTATTATTATTATTAATATATTGTCGTTCCATATATGTATGTATTTATTTCACTGTAGCGTTGTCCTTATCGACATTTCGATGCTAAAATTTAAGGTACAATAAAATACTTTAATCAATTGTTATAGGTAGGAATATTAAAATTTGGCTAGTTCACATTACGTAAAACCAGATGAAAAAATTCCGTCTTCTTCAAAACACAACCTAATTATTATCTATTGGTTTTATTATTGTATAACCAAAATTTTGTTTTAATATTTATATAGCCCCATTTTAAAAATTTATTTCAATCAAAAGTTTTGCTCATTTGCTTTATTCGCAGCACGGGCCACGCGCTTCTTCACACTCTATACGGATACAGCACTAAATTTAAGAACATTGATCTGTACTCTGAATTTTTTGTACTGGACATCTTGCAACAAGAGGGCGCTATTGTCGGCGCACTCGCCCTCGACATGGACGACAGCAGTCTTCACAGGTACACCCCCCACCTTCTACTTTACCTCGTTGTATAACACTTACCAACTGTCATATATCTTACGATAACTATGCTCATTTATAAACTCTTTTATGACTATAATTTTGCAATTATTGACATTGCAAGCATTGTAGATTGAGCATATTGTAAATTGTCTATGTATTGCCGAGTATGAGACAATTTGTAAATAACATTGTAGGTTTCAAGCAAAGAACACAGTAATTGCAACCGGGGGATATCCAAGAATGTATTTCTCTTGTACTGCGGCGCACACATGCACCGGTGATGGATGCGCTATGGCATCGAGAGCTAATATAAAGCTGCAAGACATGGAATTCATTCAGTTTCATCCAACTGGTAACTATATTGATATTTTCCTACGAAAATATTCTTCTAACGGCTTTTAGATTTCTTGTGTAAAGGATGATAATAATTAAAATAATTTACTCCTGATTATTATTAGTTACAGCGCCATCTAGTCCCATTTGCCTGAACCATTTATTCTATAGGTACTATCCCATTAGGAGCACTCCGGCAGTAAATAGGTACTTTTTAATTAGTTATAAAGCTGCCATTAATAGGTACTATGTATTATTAATCAAAACGGAATTGTTATTTTCTCAACAATATACCTACCATTTTATACAAATTTTAATATTATGGTTTTCGGTATTTTTTAGGTATGTACGGTTCGGGATGCCTAATGACTGAAGGGTGTCGAGGGGAAGGTGGCTATTTGGTGAACAGCGAGGGTGAACGGTTTATGGAGAAGTATGCCCCAAAAGCTAAAGACTTGGCCAGTCGTGACGTAGTGTCTAGATCTATTGCTACTGAAATTCGTCAAGGTAAGTAATATCGGCTACAGTAATGAATAATTATAAACAATAAATAAAAGTACCTCCCTATCATGTGACATTTACACAAAACCAGACAACTTATAAAATAAATATTCTTTTACGTATAAAAATGAACATGATAGGTAATGCAATAGAATAATGAAGTAACTTCAAATGTAACATTTTTCAAGAGATCCATTTTAATTTTTAGACTTCTGAACATGTTTTTTTATTAATATTTCGTTCCCCATTCTTTACTATTTCTACACGTTGCATCAATTCTAATAATTATTTTGAACACACTGCAATTTAAACACAAAAAAACATAATATCAATAAACCAACATTCTTCTTACACCTTGACATATTGTTCTTTACAAAATGCTGTTGTTACAAACTTTACAAAATGTTGTTCTTTACAAAACGTTTGCCTTTTTGCCTGTTTGCCAAGTTATATTTCTGAAGTGAATAACACGTTTTGCGGCAGGCGATATACGTACAATTATGTTTATGCACAGAGTTTATTGGTATTAAGATAAGCTTTATTGGGTTTGGGTTTAAAGAACTTTATTCTCATAAAAAACATTGTAGTTTTACCTGTAATGACATACAAAGATTTTTATTTTATAATTAGATACTAATGTCTCTGGGCTGCTGTTATAGTAACGATGTTATTTACAATGCGCAACATTCGCATTGTGGCGTGTATGTATGAGGAGAAGATGAATGTAGAAGAAGCGCAGTAGGTCTTTAAAGATAAGGATAATTATCACTTCCGCCCTCTGCCCACCCCGTAAGAGACCTGGCGTGGTGATATGTATGTTGTTTACAATGGGCTCGCGCTTAGATATTGTTTAAGGTTCTTTTTTTCATATCTAATGTCTTACATTCCTTTACGTAGTTTGGCAATCTCTTATATTATATTTAGCTGTGCTCCTTCGAATAAGATGAATCTCTTTCTGTACGACGGACTCGTTACTTTCCTATATAATTATAAATTTGATTTAATTAAGCTACTGGTTATATTTCCAATACGTACGCAAGAGAAGTGTATATAAAGGTTTCAGATGTTTAATAATTGTCGGATTAATCGGTAAATCGTAATGTTGGA
>DWDV01003207.1:0-10797 GCA_018245615.1 Mimoniades ocyalus | reverse complement strand
TGAAATTACGTAAAGAATTAAATATAACTTTTAAAACTTCCCTGGTAATAAATAACGCTGTAATCGACGTTTCCAAATTCGTTCTATTCAATGGATTGTTCTGTTATTATCTTGTGCCTTTTTATCCAGTAGGTAGTAGGTCCTTTTTATTATATGTAACAGCAAAGAAAAACGCCTTAAAATCCTCTACAGCAGAAGTGTGAAACTCAAACGCTAACTTGTGCCAAATAAACTTAACTTTAGGTGGGCCACAAAAAAAACAAACCAATGTTTTTAGGTTCTGCTTAGGGACCCGTTAGGGATTCACATTACAACAGCAAACAAATCAATTGGTAAATATTATTGCAGCGACGTGAATATTATATTTTTACTCCTGATTTTTTTATTACATTTTTTTTTTCTTTTTTTCTTTTTTTTTTCTTTTTTTTTACAGTATCTTCTAAGGTGTGTAGTCTGCCAACACGCAGTTGGTCAGCATGGCATACTATGCCTTTAACGCGTCTCGTTCGACTCACTTTGGGAAGAGACCCGTTTCCGCCAGTGCAGACGTAAAAGAGTTCATGGTGACCAACTTTCTACCAAAATAACGTTGCCAAACGTGGTATTATACTTAAAAAATATAAACATGTTAGTATGGTAACACGGGGGACTGTACAGTATATTATAAATATTAACGGACAACGAAGCATTTTGGGAAAATGTCACGGGATTTTACAATAGGCAACATTGTGTAATATAAAGGCAGAAGCTGATTATACTAATAAAGCTCACAGTGACTTTATCATAACGATTATATCGCTATATTAAAGCTCGGACAATGTTACAGGCAGCTTTAATACTGTATCCAGAATAAACAACATTGACAAAGATAATTTCGTTAGCCCGGTTTGTCCCATGTTAGCATACGACAATTCAATAGTACGGTTAATTTGTTTTGGAAAGAAATCAGAAAATGCCTTAGGCACGTCTAAATGGCTTGACCGCTTATGGGCACCAGCGTAGGCGGTGCGAGAAACTGTGCCTGCGATCCCCAAAACGCATGCCCAGCGTGGGGACTGTGGGCATAAACCATCCAGCAGTGGGCTGTAATAGTCTGATGATGACGATGACCTCCCCTTTCTCTGTAACCCATAAGCACCCTGTAAGGACGATTCCCAACTTTATTAGCCTTTTCAATACAACTTTACTGGTTTGTCGGACATCCGGATTACTACTCCTCTATCCGGACACGGATATGTTGATGTAGGATAGTCAAACAGACCGTCATCAAGGCGGCTTGCAAAATTTAATTATCGTTAAATTTGTTAGTCTACATAAATAGATGTAAACGCTATAAATATGTCAGATTTACTTCATCGATATTGGGTGATATAGTATTGTTGATTGAAAATATGATATTGCTACCACCTCGCAACACGACAATGCCACCCTACGTGAGAGACGATCGTTGTTCTACTAAAAATGTACAGCTTTATTTTCGTTTCCAATACAAGACATACTTCTGTACAAAAATATATTTAAAGCTGTTCAAAATCGTCAAATTTTCATTTACATATCCTGCCCACAACATTAGAATAACTCCACTATGTATGTACACCTATTCGGAACAAACGTAACATCCCGCCTATAATCCCCGAAGAGGTAGGCAGAGAATGTAGAACACTCCCACGTTTCACCAGTTACGTGTACGTCCCACCATGGACCACACCCATTCCGATTTCCTAAAACGTTGTTCAGCATGCGTAAAATTATCGAAGTAGGCGGTAAGCCTATCGCGATACTTTGAGCACAAATCCCAAGTCGGAGATATTATTAGATCACTACATTTTCAATGGAAGTACCCGAGATTTGAATGCAGGACCTCTCGACAGTCGCGCATGCACTCGAACAACGAGGCAGTCGAAATTAACATATTTTGATTAAATTCAAAAGATCTGTAATGGTCGCGCTGCATTGTTACGTTTACATTGTGGAGTAAGCGGACTGTATAATTAAAATCGTTTACTACGTACGGTATAAGTAGACAAAACTTACAAATATACCTTCACTTCACATCACTTTATTATTAAATAGTCACGCCTGTTACATAACGGGGAAGGCAGAGACAACAGTGTGCCAAATAAATCTGTCCTTACACATCTGAAGTGCTTGTTCTACATTGTGAATCCAACTCAGAAGCACTGTACTCCACACCGGCTCAATAAATTATGGTAAGTGCGTTATCGAAAATTCGCTCGGCCTTTGGTAAAGCAATAAAAATAGATAAATATCTTAACAGTAGCGAAGAAGAATGTTGTAAAGGAAATCCATTAAAGAGGGAGAGTGGCCTCGCCTGAGAGCCATTACCGGTTCGCAACAGTGTCTACAACAGCCATGAGATTTAGAATTCAGCCAGTCTCCTGAGGTCTGAGATTCTTGATCTCGTTTATGTATGACGTGCATAAAATTAAATATTAACCGCTGTAGTTATAAAGTGAATTATCGCAAAAAACTGACCTTATAGTCCGTCATGACCTTGTCAAAATAATCCGAAATTGGCCAGAGTGATTTTCTATACGTGGTATACTAAACAACGTGGTAAACTTCAACAGTGGCATACTAAAGGATTTTATGCATTATCTTGTCCACTGCGCAAACTCTATATGTTCACTTAACGTATTGTAAACACACTTATTGTACAGGCATTGTACTCTTACTCTATAATGTACCTACACTTAACTGTATTGTAAATTGTACTTATTGTTTTAGCTACTTTCACTCCTAATGTATTGAGATTGTTTATAAATAAATTATAATAGATATCGTTGCTCATATAAGTCGGCTATGGTATAGTATGTGGCTGACAAATTTCAACATTCGACGCAAAAATATTAACAAAAGTTACAAGCTTTATAATATCATGATACATTTATTAAAATAGCTCACGAGCTCTCAATATGAGATAATAATAAAATAAGATAAATTCAGCCGCAATAGCTGGAGGTCAGTCGAAAGAATAGAAAAATTTTGTTTTTCTAAATGAAAATAGATACAATTATTGTAAGAACCTAATTCTGAATCCTTAACATAATCTTCATACAATCTTTGAAGATATAAGGCTATAAAATATTTTATGCTCGAATAAAAGAAACCGCTTTAACTTGAATAAAATTCTAAGCAAAAATTTTATGCAAGCAAGTCAGTAAGCGTCATAGATATTATCATTACATTAGAATGTTACTTGGTCATTGCCGTTTAGTAACAAAATAATATTAAGTTGATCACTTTTTATGTATTTTGTACTGTATCGTATTGTGGTAATTATAGTAAATCGATAGTATTTATTATCTTTAAGGGTACCAAATACTAAATGCCCTGGCCGGCCCTGCCCTGGCCGCCTTTCGCTCATATGTTATCGCTCATATGCTCATAGGACTGCAACTTAACGTTTTAAATTTTGTCCATATTTTCTTTCAAATGGAAAGCACTGCTATAGCGAAATAAATTCTCTTTATTTCTGTTCTAATCCCATTCACTTTAATTTCAGTTTGTTTAGTTAGAATATGAATACAATTCACTGTGACGCAATTGTTATAAATTTTATATTAACTTTTAATTTCTTCTTTAATGCAACTCAAATGTCAACAGTGCCCCGTATCCGTAAGCGCGAGAAAACCATTCGGATACTCACACTAAACACGCGCGTGTCAACAAAAAATACTAAAATCTATTTTAATTAACGAATATCCGAACTAATATTCGATAATAAAAATATTATTATAAAAAAAATTATTTGTTTGTAATAGAACAATAATCAACTTCAAGTGACTACACAGAATAGTATTTCTAAAAAAGAAAAACAACTGTAAATATGAATGGACTCATATTGAAAGTGCATGCAATATCTAATTCCTTTGAAAAAGGTTATTAAAAATGAACAGCAAAATTCTTTATCAGCATTTTTCACTTTCACAAAAGCATAGAATTATTCACAATAACGTCAACATCATTGTAGCTATGTTCAATAATGACATCGAATGAAAGTAGATAAAGGAATAAAGAAGATGTATCATTTCGCAATATCCGTAATACAAGTTCTTGCGACTCGCTAGAACCCATTTCCTGAAATTGAACCAGAGACTGTGACTGTCGCAACTCCTACACGGAATTACATGATCTCTAAATAAGAATAAAACTCCTCTACGTCGCTACAAATTTTAATATCACCGTTACAAAGCACTCAGTTAATACCAGTATTTACCTACGTAAATAAGGCAACATTATAATCTCAAGGTTTCATGTTAATAAACAGATGAATAAAGTAATTAAAATTCTACTTCAGTTACATCAAATATTTTTTTTATATCATGTTAAATACGTATATTACAATAGTATTATAAATATTGATTTTCACATTGAGTATCCAATCTTGTAAAATGTTGCCAATTTCCAAGCAAAGGTTATAAACAATCTATATTTTTACTTAAGTTGGTTGGAACACAGATACCTACTTAAGATATTTCGTGTCGACACAATCCGAAGCGTAGACGTGCCTAGAGTAAATAAAATGTGAATTGACCCTTAACGAGAACCAGAAGATGTTTAGTAAGTTAATAATTCAACACTTGTTATTGGCTACTATTGTTTATTTAACTTAGTTTTTACCCTGGCAAAGTTGCAATGGTATAAAAACTCGATAGCAATACTAATGTATAAAGCGAGAAAAACGTAACTATAAATGTTTATTGTGCGTACTGTAGCGCCCTCTACAATTCAATTGTTCGACGTAAATTCAAAACTCGTACCCACACAACTAGAGTCAATGGCTTCACACGTCCGTTTCGTATGCGTTTTTTGTCCGCAACTCGAAACTCGAGCGAACTGTCCGTCGCAGTTATTTTTTATAATATAATAATAATATTACCTACATCTATTTACCGAAAACACTTTAAAAAGAAATTTCCTTAAGCTGATTGCTCTATCTACTCGTATCTCTAGCGTTATAAATCAAACATACTTTATTATAGTCTTTATCAAAATTACGTCGAAATAAAATAAAATAACGTTTTAATTTTTTTAAATCAATTTAATGAAATTATTATTAAAAAAATATGTTTAGTAAATATTAACACATGTTTAATCTACAGTATTTATCACTATATAGAGCCTGTGTACAACATTTCAAAAACTATTGTTGAAAGATGTCTTCTAGGTATGGTGATAACCCAGCATACCCGGACTAATCCTACATAATCCCATTCATATTGTCGGGTTTCAAGAACTGCTGCAGTTGGCTCGGCTAACACCTTTAATCTATGGGATAAACTACATATATTGTAGAATTTATAATACAATTACATCTCTCATATACGCTCAGTAACCATGTTTAATCTATTAGATATTTAGTCTCTGTATGTCATATTTCGAAAATGGAAGAATAGAACGAGGCGCTGTTTCTACGAGATTCTACTACTTATGAAATAATTATTCCAACACTGTACCGAGATACCACTTAGTATGGGTGGAAGTTACGCGAGTCCATGTACTTGTAACATGATTTATTTGTAGTTTTCACTTTCGTTTACAGGTCGTTTACTCAGTTGAAATGTGAATGGATGCATAAGAATATTATTTTGGTTGCAAACTTCGAGGTTCTATAAGTAATAATAGACTAAATGGTATACCACAATCAGACAAATAAATCGCAACTTATGGAAAACGCAAATGCGTCCTATAAGCCTAAAACCGACCACGCATGCTTAAAAAACTATTCATAGTCGTTTTGAATAGTCCTAGGTTGTAAGTGGTCGGAAATAAATGTCCTGGCAAGGTGATAAATTCTTTGGCAGTTTGGATACAAAATGTTTATGTTTATTTGTTATTTTATTAATTTTATTCCACATCCTTTGATCTGTTAATATTTATAATCTTTTTATTACCATCTGAAGGACAAGTACAGCATCCTATAGCTGATAGCAAACACACATTAGTTGAAGAAGCCATAAAGGAAAAACAAGAAGAATGTCGTACATTTATACAATATATTGTGCTTTTGTATCCGTATCCGTACATTGTGGTCTTGTATCCGTATCCGTACATTGTGCCTTTGTATCCGTATTCGAATATTGCGATTTTGTATACGTATCCGTACATATGTGTCTACCGAAGTGGCTGAGAATAAAGTTTACTGTCCTCTTTCTTTCTATTATGCCAGTAACAATAATATGAATGTTAAAGAACAAAGAATCACTATATTAACGATAGACATAACAAGCCTACGCTTCAGAAGGTTCACGAAGAAATAGAAATACCATTCGCACATAACCATTTATCCCTTTCACTACGTTTCCGCACGCGTTACGTGACCGGGCCGGGGCGTGAAGTGATCGACACGTGACCGGGACGTGACCGAATCCGCCGCTAGTTGCCCCAGCTCTGCTAAGCGCCGTGTCACCTCTAATGTGACGTTTAATTCGCCGTTTGGACACCTGGACTACGCAATGTGTATACGTTGTTACAGCTAACAGTTCTCGCCCGTTTTGCTGGGCGTAATTAAAAATTTGTTTTATATTTCTAAATTGTTTGTTATACTTACATAACGCTTAATGTGTGGCTTGAAATCTAGAATTTAAGTTTTGAAGATCTACAATTTAAAAAAAGTTGGTACTTCGATTTCCTGTGATGAATGATTTTAAGGAAATTATTTTTAGCGAATGTGTTACTGTAATCAAACCGGTAACAAACATATACTCATTCTTTTGCATTTACAATAATAGTTAAATTTTTAATAAATCTAGACAAAGATATGACGCCAAGAGCCTATTCATAAGCGCGCGAAAAATCATTAAAATGGTACTTAGACGCCATTTTGAAAAAAAAAATTCACAACGAAGTGATTCTATTATGCTTAACATTCTCACAATCTCTGTATATTACTGTACGTGACAGTACGATAACGAGAAAACATGAAATCGGTGAAAGAGCTAAATAGTCCTTACATTTCTAGTATAAGCCCTTTTAAATTAGAATTTAGCTCATTTTAATTTTATCATTTAGAATTTGTCCCTCAAGTTTTAACAGCATAAATAGAAAACATCAAAATAATAACGTAACATCACGCCTGTAATCCCCAAAGAGGCGCAGAGGAGTGTAGAACACTCCTGCGTTTCACCAGTTCTGTTCACATCCCACTATGGAATAAGTGGTAAGTCTATTGCCATACACCGGGCGCACATCCGGCTTTCGAGCCACTACTAGAAATTTATATCTAAAAAATCCAACCAAATAAAAATAGTACTCGTTCCGGGTTTAAATCTAGGACCTCTCGATCAGCAGTCACTTTCTGAACCACTTGACCAACCCAGCAGTCAATTTATTTTCGTAACTCCATCATAACATAACGGGGGGAGCCACTTGCTACAGTCTATATAATATTATGATAAGGTTATAATTAGAGACATGAGGATGTCAGATTCCCCTGACGCGGCCAGTCACGCCACGGCACACAACTGTCACGTGTCACTAATTGTTGAGGTCAAACGATAATCAAACGGGCACACAAATATATACACAGGATGTGTATGCAATTGTTATTAATATTAAACTTCCACTCCCGGTCCCTTACGGGGTAGGCAGAGATCACCGAGTGCTAAATATCTCTGTCTGCAGATCTGCTATACTTCTCCACATTCGTAGCTCAGTTCAGCTAAGCTCAGCTTTTACAAACATCAGTCAGTACTTGACTCATTTGATCAAGATGGCACATGGCTCATCGTACACGTATAGTGGCTAACAGCAACATCTTTTATAACCGTTGCTCCGTTCTTTAATTAATTTTATCAGTAAATATTAAGTTATCCATAGCTAAAACATTATACCGAACTGCTGTAATAACCTACAATGATTAATTAAGTTTCAGTTGAAGTGTAAAATCAGTGTAAAACATAAAAAACATCATTATTTAAAGCGGAATCATAATATTCAAAAGTGTTTGTGTTCAAACCAGAATAAGTGAAGTGAACGCGTAAGTGACGCGATTTGCACGGCGCTTACGACATTTTCGACGCGAGAAATTCCAGTTCTTTCTTTTAAAACTAACGATTTCTTTCGTTCAAATGGCCAATTCTAATGAGTGTGCGGGTTGCCTTAAAGATTTGAATGATATACCCGCACTACACTGCTCGCGATGCGAGGCGAAATATCATCATTATTGTGTAAATATATCTAAAAAGGACTTTGTAAGCATGCCGACTGACCTTAAAAATAAGTGGATTTGCGTATTATGCCATAGTAAAGAAAGAAAAGGTGGCGATAACTCCAACACCCCAGTTCGCTCAACTCTATCTCCTCAACAGGACTATGTCACTCAGCGTACAAAAACACGAGGTGGTGCTCCCTGCTCGTGCTTATCAGCCAGTAATATTCGTGACATAATTCGCGAGGAGCTACAGAATGCTTTCAAATCTCAAATTCATCCGCAACTTTTAGAACTTCGTAATGCGGTATCAGGTATTGAGGCATCTATGTCTTATTACAATGAGGAATTAGAGAAAATTAAAGCTGAAAATACTGAACAACGTAATGAATTAAAAAATTTAACTACGGAAATTGCTTCTATGCGGGCTGCTAACTTATTGCTAACTACACGATTATCACAAATTGATCAGAATTCGCGGTCTTCGAATATTGAGATACAATGCGTTCCTGAAAACAAACAGGAAAACCTGATCAACACAGTTCAACAACTGGGCAAGGTAATAAGGTGTCCAATCAATGATTCGAACATCCACTACTGCTCCAGGTTAGCAAAAATGAACAGCGTCAGCCCTCGCCCACGATCTATACTGGTCAAGTTTAGCAGCCCTCGCCTGCGCGACGAGTTTTTAGCGGCCACAAGCAAGTTTAATAAAAATAATCAAGACGACAAATTAAATAGTAGCCACTTGGGTATCGGCGGAAACAAAAAGAATGCTATATACGTAGTGGAACACCTTACATCGGAGAATAAAGCTTTACATGCTGCAGCTCGTAAGAAGGCGAAGGAGCTAAAATATAGATTCGTTTGGGTCAGGGACGGAAGAATATACATGCGGAAAAGTGAAACTACTAATTATGTGCATGTTAAAAATTTAGATTTGCTAAATCACTTGTCATAAAATGCGCTATACTTGTTATACGGTTACTAAAGGGCATGATAAATAATCTTAATTTTTATTATCAGAATGTTAGAGGTCTTAGAACAAAAACGGTTGAGCTATTTAAAAATATTGTTTGTAATTATTACGATGTAATAGTTCTAACAGAGACGTGGTTGAATGATAGCGTCTCTGACAATGAGATATTTGATAACCGATATGTCGTTTATAGACGTGATCGTCAGAGTAGCGGGTTCCAAAGCAGAAAGGACGGAGGAGGAGTACTGATAGCTATCTCTAATCGCATAAACTCAAATCGTATGTTAAATTATGAATCTGATTGTAAGGATCTGTGGGTGAAATTGGAGGTATGCAATAAACCAGACACTACCAACTACATATATCTTTGCGGCGTTTACATACCTCCTCCAGTACAAATGCACACTTTGAAACACTTCATTTTAAACTCTAATCGCATTTTAGACAAGCACAATGGTGATACCGTTATTATTGGTGACTTCAATTTAAGCAGTATATGCTGGAACAACGCGGGTAACTATTTCCTCACTGCTGATGTTTCAAACAGTTTGTTAACCAACATGTTAATTGACTTTATGGCATTACATAACATAAACCAATACAATTCAATATTAAATAATAAAAATAAAATCTTAGATTTAATACTGAGCAGCGTTGCTATTTCTCAACTGGACATATGTTCGAATCCGCTGTCTTCTATTGATCCTTTACATCCACCCTTACAGTTTACTATCGCATATCAATGTTCCTCTAAATTGGCATTGAAAGATGACGCAAAATTCCTTTTTCATAAAGCAGACTACGATAACATAATTAGGGATTTAAATAATATATCTTGGTCAGACGAATTATCACATTGCACTAACGTAGATGACATGGTTGAGATCTTCTACAAGCACCTTAACCTGACCATCCTAAAACATGTGCCCAAATCAAAACCTCGTAAAAATAACAAATATCCCATATGGTTTTCAAATGCTCTGATTAAGGTGCTTAAAGAAAAAAATAAATACAGAATCAAACACGGTAAATATGGTAACCCTAGAGATCTAATAACATTTGAGATACTTAGACACAGGAGCGCTAACTTATGCGATGAAAATTATAATCAGTATATGAAACGGCTCGAGTCGTCCTTATCATCAAATCCTAAACTAATATGGTCCTTTATGAAGCAAAAAAGAGGTGGCAGTAGCACTTACCCTGCCCATATGTCTGATGGTAAAACAGTTGCATCGTCAGGATTTGATATATGTAACCTTTTCGCAGGATACTTCTCGTCGGTTTACACCTCAGATATAGTATCCCATTCTGTTGAAACCTTCATATCATCTACCACAAATAGCCTGATGTCCATAAGTGTCACGAAAGATCAGATTTTCAGAATTTTAAAAAGACTTGACGTGAGAAAGGGTGCCGGACCGGATGGGATACCACCTATTTATGTAGTTAAGTGTGCTAAGCCACTGGCCATGTGTTTGTCTATCATTATAAATAAATCTTTGAGCTCCGGCACCTTTCCTACAGTTTGGAAAGATGCACTTATAATACAGCTTCTGAAAAGTGGCGACTCCAGCTCTGTTGCGAACTATAGGCCAATATCGATTATAAATGTTTTCGCAAAGGTGTTCGAAAGTTTGATATG
>DWDV01003206.1:0-10798 GCA_018245615.1 Mimoniades ocyalus | reverse complement strand
AACTGGTGAAACGTGCGAGTGTTCTACATTCCTCTGCCTACCTCTTCGGGGATTACAGGCGTGATGTTACTTTTTTATTGGCAAATGGTATTGACAAAATAAAATATATGGAATATAATTAAAACAAACCGACTATCATCTGTGACTGTCGTTGTTCTTATACAATGTAATAATAATTCGTATCAAAAAAGATATACAAAATAATCTGATCCGTTCAGTACAGTTATAAAACATTCGCTTCGTTCGAAACCATGGGAGTACAAGTAGATACGTTTCAATTTAAATGTCCAATGAATATTGCCTTGTGACTTGTGGCACATACAATCTATTTAGTTTCTCGACGGCACATATTGACTACGTCATTCGTTACGTCATACCTACATTAATCTGCGAAACTGGTCATTACGATTAATTCTTTAATCGGCCAACTAATCGATGTCTCGACTTACTTTATGATTAGTTACCTTGAATTAGCGAATTTTTATATTAAGATGCCATTGTCGCAGATAATAACACATATTTTGTAGACGTAAGAGATAAAGTAACAGCTGTGTGTGCGGTCGTTCGAACATTAATATAGAAAATATGTAGTAATATAACGTAATATGTCTTGCTAAAATATATATTTTAGTTCCGCCTGTAACAACTTTAATGTTAATAAATAAAATATATAAATAAATGCTGGAAAGGACATTGATATATAGGTACAAGGAGAAACCCGAAGTACTTACTGCCTTATAATCTGCACTAAAACAATAATATTAATATCAAATTTGATACTCCTACGCCGTGAGGAAATTAGCCTGAAGATATATTTAGATATAAATACATTGATTGTTTTTGTAATAGTTTTGGTTCCTCAAATTTTTTTATTTTCCGTTATATAAAAGGACTATTAATTGTTACATTTGCAAAATATGGAGCGGACTGAGGACGTGCAATATAAATCTCGATAGCGAACGTGACTTCGGGTCGCATATTGTTTCTGGTAGCTTCTCAGAAGACTTCTGTGCCCACGCGCACGCGGCGCATGACATGACGCCATATGGTGGTATTGTGGACCGTGACTAGTCGTGGGTCGTATCGATGGTGTGTAATCTACAAGCGATAATAATAATATCGTAGAACATTTCGGCGTACTGCCATCTGATCCCAAAGTGAATCCAAGAAATCTTGTGTTATGGTAACAAGACGTCTGATAAACTTAATATATTATATAGTATATGAATAGTGTTTTGAGCTATTAATCTTATACGTTTATAAATTTACACAAATCTAATGTTTTATGATTTTACAATTTACTTTCATAACTATACGATTATTCCTTACGATTGGTATTAATTCTAGTCCAGTTAGTATATGGTACTGATAAGTACTAACTAGTCCTGTAAGTAGGTACCTACTACATAGTTAATATTTATCCGCTTCAAACGACGTTGATCACAGAAGCATTGGTCCACTATAGCCATTCTGGATGTAAAATTTTGTTAACAGTGTGTAGTTTTAGTTAATAATATACAGCGTACCATCACGCAGAATACCATCAGAATACAGATTCTGATTCTGAAGAGTTAGGCAGAGGAGTGTAGTACCTAGTTTCACCAGTTACGTGTACTACCCACTATAGAGTAGGTGGTGAGCCTATTGCCATACATCGGGCACAATTTCAAACTCCGAGACACTAATAGAAATTTTTAGTTAAAAAAATAATATGTAGCCGTTAAAGCATTTCCATTGTCAAAAACGTCTATACACAGAATAATTTCCGGAAAAGAGATTAACATTTTAACGCTACTCGTTCGCGGTGTAGCAAGACGTGCACAGACCGTGGCTAAAGCACTGTGAACACAGTGTCCCGACTTCAGGACGCTCAGCGTGAATAACTGTTACGAGACCACTGCTGTTGATTTTAAGTATGCAACAGAGTAATTCCAGAGATCCAGACGAGTATGAAAATGTAAGAAAAATACAAGGATATTATGATTCAGTACCTCGTTGTTTATGTGATAGCAAGCGCGACTGGTGATGAAGAGGTCTTGGGATCAATCCCAACGCCGGACAACATATTGAGTTCGTCTAAATTGAAATTCTCATTGGCGGCACGGAGTCTGGATTTATGCCCAGGATATGGCAATAGACTCAGCCCCTATACCGCAATAGGACGTGGGACCATAGATGAATCGTGGCAACCATAAATGAATCGTGGCAACCATAACTGAATCATATCCCCTTTGAGTAAATACAAGCGTGATTTATCTTTTTGTATTAATTGTCCTGTTTACATTATATGTATGTCTCAATGTTTTCAACTCTGAAATGATAATTAGCCATCATCTTACGTATATTCTATTTTTGGACAACACAGATTTATTTGGATTCACTCTTTAACATTCTGTCTTAGCGTATTCGGTAATATTTTACTTGTAAAATAGTTTCTAGACATACCACAAGACAAGATAGTTAGGTATCTTCCAGTTATTAAAATTGATCTCGTTTAATGCAAATAGTATACCTAATGTATGTGATGACATCAACATTACCAGCATTATTTAAGCCCACAGACGCCCACTGCGGGACATAAACTTCCCTGTAACATACATACATACATACATGTCATAATTCACACGCCTTTGCATTTTGCATTAATCGATGCCATAATGTTTTAATAATGAAAGAATAAAAATATTAAAATATTTCAGAAGTGTTACTCTATAAATGGAGAAAAAAGCAAAAGTTGTAAATGAAAGGCATGTTACGTAAGTCTCGACACAGCCGTTGGTTTATGTTGCATATAAAAACTGCCAGGTTTGACAATTTGATGGATGAATTAGTTAGAGTTTATATCTAGTGTTGGGTAAGCGTGACTAACCGGGCTCGGTTTAATAATATTTTAGGTCTAATATTCATAGCCAACGTCATTGTCAATGTCAAGTTAATATTGCAGTAGTAATTTTCCATGCGTAAGCAATAATAATATATGTACTGCTTTAACTAAGGTATTTTTTCGAAATAACTCGAGAGTATCAATGTAAATACTTGAGTTAACAAGTCAGTACACAATTTAATCACGAAGAGTTTAATAGTAAAATATATAGGTATACTTATTCGCATTTGACTGCCTCGTTGCAAGTGCGACTGCCGGTCGGGAAGTCCTGGGTTCAATTCCCGGGTCGAGCACAAAATTTTTCTAATTTAGATTTTCTAGGTCTGGATATATGCCCGGTGTGTAGCAATAGGCTCACCACCTGTTCCATAGTGGGACCAAAACGTAACTGGTGAAATGTGGGAGTGTTCTACATTCCTCTGCCTACCTCTTCGGGGATTACAGGCGTGATGTTACGATGAGTACTTATTCGCATTTGCGTTGAATGCATAGGCATTATTCATTATCTGTGTATGAAAAATCAATAAAGAAATAAAATCAGATAATACAAAGCGGCAAATGGAACCACATCTATTTTTCATTATTCTACAATTATGAAGATATTAGTACGAAAGCTATTGTAAGGTATCAATTAGAAAAAATCTTTTTATATCGAGGTGTATACGAGAAATAGAAGCACCATGATATACGCTGTCAGATATACCCTTGTTCGTCTCACTGCTTGCTCGCGGCACGCTTCTTTTGTGCATCAGTCAGACTACATCAGTTGCACAAAAGAAGCGTGCCGTGAGCAAGCAGTGAGACGAACGAGCATCCTTAACCAAGTTAAACTGTTCAGTAAACTATCGGGTGGCGCTTGAAGTCAAAATATAGTAAACTACGGTTCAGTGAAATTTCTTGCAGTGCTTTATAATACAGTTAGAGTAATGGATAGTGTACGTGAGGTAGTTCAAACGCTACCGTCCAGATGGTCTGGCAGTCGGCTGGTGAACCCGACGCCGACGTGTCGAAACACGACACCGTAGTTTAGATTAATGACCAGAGTGACCTCAGCATGTACAGCTCTCCCTGGAACGCGCAATGGACGATGTACGAATGACCATGAAAAATAATAGTCAAACACATACATATGTACATATGTGTATACGGGTACATATATCTTTTAGTACTTTTATGAATATACATATATAGGTTAATTAAATTGAATTAAAAAATTAAATTAAAAAAAAAACGTAACATCACTCCTGTAATCCCCAATATTGAGCTTAGGAATAAATGCTGTAATTAGTTTCTACACATATCGAGTACAGTACATACATACGACGTCACAAGTCGGAAAAATACACAGCCTAAAAAAGCACAATTTCCGTTTAGCACGGAATCAGATGATCGTGCGTAAGTCGTGCCGAAATGTTAGGAATTTCTTATTATTAACTTCTTATTGTTATTAAACTAGACTGCAGAACACAGCACGTTGTTTCAATTTACGCATAATTAGTTTTAAGGTTTAAATGGCGTCACGATCATGTACAATTGACAACTAGTACGTGTTTAGCAGCACGAGCCTTGACGTCAAATGTGCATTAAAATTCGCGTCTCTACATCAGCACTGCAGCAATAAGCTGAGACATTTGCTAGTTGGACGTGCAGTGTAGAGTACGTAATAATTGGTGAGTTAACTCATCCATCTTGATCCATATCAGCGGGAGCGCTGTGCAATCAATATTTATAGAATAATACACAACGCTCACCTCGGCACCGATTCCACGTTAATTTTAGCGGGTTACGTTATCATCGTGCATTCCTCGGGCTGTGTCTTAAAAATATGTTATCTTTTCTTAAATATCACACAACGCGGCAACTAAAGTTTAAATAAAATATCACTTGCAAATAAATCTACATATATTGACGTAGTAACTAGACATAAATGACACGTTTATATTTCATTTGTGGACTTATATTTTTAATAATCTTGTTTTGACTATATTAACTGTATCTTGTCTCTATCTGTGTGAATTATGAATGGCGGTTTAATTCGCGTATGTTTTTTTAGAGCAGCCTAACTAGTTTCGCAGGTATCCGAGATGCTCTATGAACTCTCGCGGACTTTAGCGAGATCGCATGACTGCGCCAGATCGTCTTTGGCATGAACCCTATCTATCTGACAGTGCACGGTGTATTCGTAAACGAGCAGAATTAAATGTACTTTCAGTAGTACCAGTACCTCGGCTAGTCTCACATTAAATACGACATTAATAATGCTATTTGTCCTTTGGAATGTGGTAACTCTATAATATAAGAGAAAATCATCGCTTTATATTATTAATACTTATAAAACATAAATATTTATTCAGTTTAGAATACAATGAACACAGTGTAAGTGTTGTGCTAATATAATTATCACTAATAAAATATATAGAACATTTAGCGCGGTAAGATCTGTGTGAACTATGTCAGAGATCTAGTTTAATTTAGTATTGAACACGTAGCAACAAATTGAACGCATATATTTACCGCTCTTGTCGTGAATGATGGCGGGTGTCAACAGTCAACACACTGTTCGTTTACAACTTTCACTGTTTAACGCCTCGCTCTTAGTAACACCTCGTTGAGAATCCTTTGTTTTACCGTTTTTGCGATAGCGCAAAGCATAACGATGTCTCCACTCTCAGGGCTCTATTAATAGGTTTTATAACTTCTGCTAATAGTAATGTCTTGTAGTATAGGTGATAAGAACTACCTGTAATATTGAGCAATTACCATAAAAGTTTTTTGAATGCATACTTTTATTGAAATGGTATCCATTTGGTCTTTCCACTAAATATATTTTCAAAAATATGAAGATACACAATTTTAGCGCTTTTCATCATTTATTATGTGTTTTTCAGGTAAAACAGGTAAACGATTGCTTGATGTTAAGTCATCACTGTCGCTATGAACATGTGCAAATTCAACGTCGCATAAAATACGTTTCACTATCTTGGTCATTGTTTAAAGTTTTTGCTACGTTTATTATTTTATGCAGACACTGGACAAGAGTTTCTAGCTCATTATGGAATAGCTTTTTTTAAATTCTTTGTGTTCACTATGTGAGACAATTGGCACGAGTTGCTCGACGCCTACTCCGGTAAAGACCTGATATACCTAATAGTAATAATAAAAAACGACTCAATAAAAAAACAAACAGCACCCGTAAATTTCCATCGTCGTCTCTCATTGTTTTCCGCGCTGTTAAATCACTTAGTGACTTATCGAGCAATTTAAGTTATAAATATACAACGATAACAACGTACAAACTTGTGAGTCTAAAAATAAATGAACTGTTAACTGTTCTCACTTCCTCCGCCGACGTCTACTTCCCGGTCTCTAATGTATCTTTATCAACTTCGGTTTTATGTTGCTGACTACTTAAGAATTCGTCAGTTTTGTACCACGAATTATATTTACAAGAGTTTTATTTGTTTATTCGATGAAATTTCTCCTTTCCAATACGTTATCAGTTAAATGTTAATAATATTGATTCCTTATTTTATGGTTTAATACGCCAGACCGTGGAAGTTCCACATTCAGATGATCATAATGGAGGGAGAGTCACGTTACGTGACTCACGTATGAACCATCCAAAATAGCTTTTATGCAAATATACACCACACAAAATGGCGTAAGCTATAAATTTTCAGTTGCAAGGGTGTTTTTGATAGTATTTATTACGTTTACTATTTTATTGTGTATACGAAATTATTACACGAAAATTCGTATATACCTACCTATATTTAAATTAGAGTAGGTATATGTATTTACACAGGAAGTGTGTAACCGCAAGATATTTTGTAATGAAATTCTTATAAGCTATAAATTCAATAGCGCCTTTGTAACACCTGCGTAACCAAACGCGAGATGCCAAGTGCCGATAATCTGGTCGACAATATAATTTAATGCAGGCGAGGGACTAAGCGGCACGTGCGCACGCGTCGCTCCTTCAGGGGAGAGGGGCAGGGGGCAGGGAGAGGGGAGAGGACAGGTGGCGACTGATTTAATTAGAAACTACAGAAACGCCGATACCGTTCATACATAATTACCTTCCTGTTGAAAATTTTCGTTTAAATACCATTATAATGCCGTCGGGTAGTTTTATTCAATGAAAGCCAAGTACAGATCGCAGTCACTTTTAAAATGCCACTTCTAAATTAATGTCTTTGTCTCGATGTAATGATTAAGTAAGTACCTAATTGATTATTGCTTTCATTGATTACATTAGATCTACATACAATGAATAAAATTTAACATATACACCAGACCTATCAAATAATTGAAGTGTTTTTATTAAAAAACACTGTCTGCAGTGATGTAATTTGTGTTTATGATTAGTCATTTTTAAATTAAAGCCTAATTAGGCCATCTTCCAATATTAGTAAATATTAAAAAAACCGTTAACTCAGTAATTTATTTAGTTTTATCGAACGAATCGGTTCGAATATTTCACAAGTTTGTGATGTTGTTGATTCAGACGTTGCTGTGAATGGGTTTTGAATCGGAGATTTTAGAAGATTATTTAATTCGCACACTATTTTTAATAACGGGTTACGTTAACCCAATCAAGGGTCCATAGATCATGCCATAAAGAGCCCACGGGTGGTCGCGTCACGCTAAACTCCTACAATAAACAGGCCAGCTCGGTGCGGCTGAGCGCGCCATAAATTTACATACTTCATCGTAAACGCACTGAGTGTGTTATAATTTATACGCTTTGAACGTAAAATGTTTTTATTTTTCATCATCATCATCATCGTCGTCAAGCCCTGTGTCGTGCCAATGCTGGACATGGGTTTCCCACTAATTGTGGGTATGGTTACTGACAGTTCTTTTTCACTGTTCTTTTAACTTTAGACTGGCTCGTTGGTCCAGTTATTAGTGAACCTGACTGATGAGTCGGGGGTCGTGGGTTCAAATCCCGCCCAAATCAGATGTTTGTGTAACGACAACAAGTTTTCATACTGGGTTTAAAAAAACTACAAGAAATATTACTTTCGAAATGGCTTCGATAATATTATTATATTAATATATTCCTTAAGGTGTTCTATAGTTCATTGAAAAAGAAACTTCATCGAGGATATCTGTCATCCGCTACTCGCTTTTTCTTGTGACTAAAGTCAACTTACATGATACGGGTACTAATTATTTGGTGAGATCGCACTAGCCAAGACCTTTGTTGATTCTATTTTAGATAATCCGCGGCGTGGTACGAGCAAAGACGTGGTAATATCATTTAATTTATATATTATACGAGTATCCACGGCTTTCTTCGGTTTCCTTTTGATATGTTTTCGGTTTGATATGCTGATGGTGATTAACGGAGATAACGTGTTCGGTAACTTAAAATAGTGCTTATTCTGTTTGTTTAAATGTTGCACATCTGGCAAGTCGCAGTTGGACAGCGTGGCAGACTATGGCCTTAACATTTCTTATAATGAAACCAGACAAATATCAAATACTGAAACAATGATGGTCGATGGTGACTATGTTTCATATACACAATATCTCTTCAACTTGTTTTAAGGGATTTTTTTTAATGTACATGTATATTTCAAATTGTTATAAAATTCGTATATAATATTATGGTATGTATACGATTCTGGTAAAAAGTAGCTATATAATTTTTCTATGTACTTGTATAATTATGTGTATAACTAAATTCTTATATGTTGTCCAATCTCTGCCATAAGAAATGGTTTGCCCATAGTCTGAGCGAGGACGAAGACTATTATACAAATGTTTTCTACTCTGATATTCATTTGCACTTCAATGTTTTAATTCATCATAATATTACTGTAGGATATTTAACACCCCTGTATGAAGCGTATTAGATCTGTAATCCTCTGCAACTGCATATGAACAATTGTATATTGGCATTTGTTTCGTAAGACAGTTTATCAGTTGAACTATAAGCCGCCAAGGGCACTTTCATTTGCAAGAACTGGGCCAACTCCCACACGGGGCCCGTTTGATACAGCCAGAGGAGTTCGATCATTTAACACTGCACATCTTTAACCATCTGTGTTTTATTTTGATCTGGGACTATTGGATTATTCAGATAATTTTCCGAGTTTTTAAGATAGTACAACAATAATAGAAATTGTTTATGTAATTTTGTCTTATTTTGTGTGTTTAATATTATTCGTGGCAGTATTTCGTGTAATTTAATATTTTATACGAACAAAAATAGCAAAAATTATGTTACAGGATTATTACTATACTACTCGTATTTAAATGAATAGACAGAATGTGTCGTTTAACTTCGTATTAATGTATAATTATATAATTTCAATAATCTAATACTATTATATTTTTGATTAGAACTATATACATATTATGTAT
Organism: Mimoniades ocyalus; assembly: GCA_018245615.1. NCBI lineage: Eukaryota > Metazoa > Arthropoda > Insecta > Lepidoptera > Hesperiidae > Mimoniades > Mimoniades ocyalus. The sequence continues at coordinate 1,539 of DWDV01003206.1, read as the reverse complement.
AATTATCTTTACTGCGTTCAAGTTGAAGTTCCCTATTCACATGCCGAGTTAATAAATTTTAAACGTCTAATGCTGAATGCATTAGACGTTTAAATTCAATGTTCCTACTGTAATATGTTTAAATTTCATTACATGTGAAATGTCATTATGTAACTCCAGTAGCGAGTCCTCATCGCAAACCGCGGACTAGCGCTCTAATAAAAATGCTTCCTACGCTCGACTTTCATAAACATTAGCATTTTGATCACCTCGAAACGTGTTTGATTACGCAACAGATTTCGAAATCCATTGTTATTGTCATCCACTGTGTCAGTTCGTCTGTCCTTATTATATATAATATTATTTTGCTTTTGAAATCACAAATACTGGTACCTTTGGTATACCAAGATATCTTTGGTATTTGTTCCGCTGTGTCGTTCTCATTTGCAGTATTTCTTTTCTTGTTGATATTTTTCCGATTGTTTTGTCTTATCTTTTTGTGAATTTGACAATATAATGTCTTCTTTAGCTTTTCAACATTTCATTTATATTAATTGGGCTCTTCCCTAGTCCATGGGATGTAGCATAGCAGGTAAAACTTGAGATTACTGCACTTTTCTAGGCTTGTTGTTATACATATAAAAATTGCTATGTATTATTATAACAATTGCCTAAGAATAATAAATGTGCTCCCAGAGTTTTATACAAAATAAAAGAGAAGTTAGGGGACGGGTTACCCTAAAAAGGCGAAGCTCGCGTGCTGACCGCCATTCCCACGGCTCCGCTCCTCGCTCGCAATCTTCTCATTGAAGCAATCAACGAGGGTGCTCCGCTGCGGGCACTCCTGTCTCCATCTTGGTCTATATGACATAACATCACGCCTGTACTTGAACGCCTGAAGGGTTCGGCAGCGGAATGCAATACACTTTCACGGTGCACTAGTTGTGTATATTGCGCGCTCCGAGCTACTAATAAGAATTTTAAGTAATGGAACATTGTACCGGTATATTGGCAATAGTTTGCCAGATTTATCTCCGTTTAAATGTACCGAGAAAGGGTTTTCGATTAGCGCTACCTATGTAGACCCGCATACTACGAACTGATGATTCCTTACGAATTCTTGATTGTCATCATCCAAAGTAATTCATTTTTGGATCTTATCTTTTGGTATTGTTTTTCCTACACCATATGGTACGTTTGCGTGGCTTGATGGCATATTATATCATGCCGTCAGTAGGGAGCGACGGTGAAGGGGAAGTAATTGGGGGTGAGTAATAAATAATAATCGCAGTATTTAGATGCATACTAGTGGTCTGAACAATAAATACCAAGGACCGTTTTGCTAAATTTATGCAATAATACCCATTTTATATCAGTTATTTAATAAATATTTCACTTAGAAACGTAATTTCATGCCTATAATCCCCGAAGAGATAGGCAGATGAGTGTAGTACACTCCCACATTGCACCAATTACTTTTATGTCCCACCATGGAATAGGGGGTGAGCGTTTTGTCACACATCCGGCACAAATTCACACTCCGAATAACTACTAGAAATT
>DWDV01003205.1:0-10798 GCA_018245615.1 Mimoniades ocyalus | reverse complement strand
CGTGGGACTTAAAAGTAACTGGTGAAACGTGGGAATGTTCTACATTCCTCTGCCTACCTCTTCGGGGATTACAGGTGGGAAGTTACTTTTTTTTTTACAAAAATATAAACTTAAACTGATTAACTAAATTATTATTGAATGACAAATGAGTACGCGCGGTACGCTTAATGACCGGATACGAACTCAGTAGTTTTTACCTAAAATGAATTGACAAAGCGTAAAATGCTGACTAAATCAAATACTGTACGAGCGTTGCCCGTACAGGGCTAATGAAATGCCTTTGGACTCTGCTTAAAGTTATAGGTACTTAACATTTAATGGTCCTGTTGTGTATTTACACAAAGAAGGGTGACAACGATTAATTAGGTATATGAGATATTTGTTATAAATATCAGTCTCCATTTGTTGTATATTTGAGATGGGATTTAAAAATGTATCTCTTTTCATTAGTCCGCCCGCTGGTTTGTTTTTAGTTTCAACGAGTACATGTTCATCACAATGCGGTAAATAGAACTTCGGGTACAACCCTTTTATAGGTATTTACCATATTATACTAATAAATTGACGGAGAATATTAACTTCAGATTGCCAACGTTTAATTAGAAATATACGTAAAACTATAATAAATAATGTCATATTTTGTACCTTACAAGTGATGCCGAATCGTAATTTTATAAGAATTCCAATTCCGAAATTTAAAACACTTAATATGCTGATATTTGTATAGAACGTAACATCACGCCTGTCATCCCCGAAGAGGTAGGCAGAGGAATGTAGAACACTTCCACGTTTCACCAATTCCGTTTACGTCCCACTATGGAATAGGTGGTGACCCTATTGCCATACACCTGGCACATATCCAGACTCCGAGACACTACTAGAGAATCTAAATTAGAAAATTTATTAGTACCCGACCCGAGAATTGAACCCAGGACCTCTCGTTCGGCAGTCGCACTTGCAACCAACACGACCAACAAGGCAGTCGTATTTAGTCAAATTTCTATACAAATTTCTATTTGTATAGAAATTTCCTTAAACCGCATTTATATCGGCAGGATGCTTGAATCGCGAAGTTAGTGAATAAAGAATTAACAGACGCTTTGATAAAGGACTTCGTTTATTCGCAACTTTGTTAATATTTCCAGTGAATAAAAACTTTATAATATTTGATTAAAAGGAGGAGAGAAATAAAGTACCATGTTATATTTCGTAAATGTAGCGTCTTAAAATATTCTAGATTTAATAAGCAAAAAAATTTTATTAATCTATGAAAAGAATTTAAAAGACAAAAGTCTCTCATACTATGAAAAGCAGTATAATAAACGTAACATCACGCCTGTTATCCTCGCAGAGGTAAGCAGAAGAGTGTATTGCTCTCCCGCGTCTCACCAGTTACTCATACGTCCCACTATGAAATAGGTGGTGAGCCTATTGCTATACACTGGGCACACACCCAGGCTCTGATACAGCGCATTTCAAGCGCATTTTTGTGGGCTAAAACAAGAACTGTTATGTATGATTTTTTGTCGTATTCTCACGCTGAGAGCTACGGAACGCTCGTGAAGGGAGGCCTATGTCCAGCAGTGGCCTATTATGGCTGATGATAACAATGAGTACATCATAATTGAAAATATTGAATAAAAATTGTACCATTGTACAATTTTAAGGTTAAGTAATTTATTGTCATTTCTGCCTTAAACGAATAAAAGATTAATATATTTATTTGATAACAACCTTGCACCAAACTATGTTGAAGGGTTACGATGTCAAGTTTAAAACATATACGATAACGAAATGATAGAAATAAGCCGAATAAATGTACTAACACTGTTCTCGTCTAAGATAAATATTTTCTTACTTTAACATAATTAATATAATCTTAGAGTTCCTTCTTAAGTACTTCAGTTTATTTATTAAAGTTGTTCACCAAATAATAACACGATTATAGGACTTGTTAACACAATTTTAAATTCGGAGTGGTCTCTCGAGAAATTATTTTTGCCTGATTTTATATTGTTTACAGAATAACTTAAGAACTCTCTAAGATTCTAATATTCCGTTCAAAACAACATAATTTGTTTGTTTAAGTATAAAATAAATGGACAATAGTCACTAGTGGCCACTACTAGCACAAACTATACGTAGGCCTTAGTGTTAGTTAGTACAAAGTTTTAAAAAGAATATAATATAAAATCGTGCCAGTATTTCGCCGCATTGTCTATTCGAATACACAAGTGTACTACACTCCCACGATTCACCAGTTGTGTCATACGTTCCAGGGATTAGAAGGTAAGCCTATTGCTGCACATCGGACACAAATTCAGACTCCGATCTACTACTAGGAAAATCCAGTTAGAGTTGAGGTTATCGTCTAAAGAATCGGAAGGCGCTCCACAGTACATCTGCCGTGTTACTGTTAATACAAAATTTACTGCATGAAGGTGTGTGCGTGTGTCCGTCCTTTCGTGCGTGCGTGCTTGCGTACATACGTGCGTGCCCGTGTGCGTGCGTGCCTGTGTGCGTGCGTGCGTACATGTAAGCGTATGTGCATGTGTGTGTTTCATCTTGAATCACACATATGTTCTACATCGTAGTAATGTTTACGTCACAGTACAATAGATATATCTATAATATGACAGTATACCTGATAATATGATCAAATGTATGAATACCGAGTAATGCCTGCAGGGAAGCGTTTTATAAGCATCTACTTATAAAATGTTATTATTTCCCTAACGTAGTCTTAGTAATGAGTTTATAAATCCTAGGCAAGGCTTGGAAAAGGCCTTTTATGTTAATTTATCATATCTTTAACTGGTTAAACTTAACATTAACTGAAACCTTATTTAATTAGATGTACGTTGTGAATGTCACAATTGAAGTTATTTTATTTTCATGAAACTCGAACTTTTTAATATGGTTCTAAAGTCATTATTGTAAATCGTTAAATAAATAAATAAATAAATTTTCAACAATTTGAAGTCAATATTAAATTCGGTTAGATTTTTAAACAAAATGTTTAATCTTCACTTCATTTCTGTCTAGTTATTAGTTAAAATTAGTCTAGCTAAAAGAAACAATTAACAAAAAAAAACAAAGTAACATCACGCCTGTAAATCCCTGAAGAGGTAGGCAGAGGAATGTAGAACACTCCCACGTTTCACCAGGCACTTTTAAGTCCCACGATGGAATAGGTGGTGAGCTTATTGCCATATACCGGGCACTTATCCACACTCCGAGCCACTACTAGAAAATATAAATTAGAAAATTTAGTAGTGCCCGAATCGAACCCGGAATCGAACCCAGGACCTCCCGTTCAGCAGTCGCACTTGCAACCAACACGACCAACGAGGCAGTCTTGTCAACAATTATGTCGCTAAAAGCATCTTATAAAGTGCTTTCTACAAGCAATATCCGATATATGACCATATGATTATTTTTATTTTGTTATTTTATAAATTGTACCTGACAAAGAGGCGGACGGACCACCTGATGGTAAGCGGTTACCGTCGCCAATGCCTTGCCGGCTTCAAAGACGAGCTTTTTTACGCCCTTCTTGAAGAACTCCATGTCATAGTGCTCCGGAAATACCTCATAAGGAATCTCATTCCACATCTTACATGCCCGTGGCAGAAACGAGCGCAACTAGTTACATGACTATATGACGGATATAACCGTGTTACCACATTACTTCTTATTTCACGGATGTTGTATGGATTGATACAAAATCAGACCTTACAAGATTATCAATAAGGCCTTCTTTCGTTGAGGCCATCGGTGAATATTTCGTGAAATTACACATCCTTGGGTAATAGTGGCTAAGCGCATGAGACAATATGCCCGTATGCTACTATGGTTATACGCAGTCTATTTGATTGAAGTATTTAAGATGCGATATTATAGTATGCTAAGCGCATGTAGGTACATCGCTTAAGCCGAGCAAACCTGCCACTGACAGCTCGTTCGGGAGTATAGATTCCGCGCACAGGGTTCCCATATTCAATTTCATTTATATTTCACAGAATTGCAATTTCATATTGAAACGAGATTTGAAATGCACAGTTAATTTGATTAACAAGTCAAAACGGCAAATCAGTTTTAATTAAATTTGTATTTGTTTTCGTCGGGTTTTCGTTTCCAAATATTTATTATTGGGTTTTTCATTTTATTTATTCATGCCGTTCATAAATTTTAATATATTTTAATACTGTTTCCTGATTTTAATTCGTTATACCGCACGTTTTATAAATCAGGCGTTCATGTTTACGTTTATGGGTAGTTTGATTTACATGTGGATAGATTGAAACCAGCCATGCATAGCATACAGAAAATAATGAATTTAGTAGAAACACCGCAGGTCTGTGCTGATAGACTTGTCTGGCATTCGATGCGCTCTGTCGTTTCTTAAAGGATATTATAATAATAAAACTACAAATGAACGATATAAGTATATCTAGAGAAAGTTGCCGATAATGCTACATCAGTATTCATCTGTGAAACTGGGTTATTTATATTAGTAATGTCATATGTGTCATATGGGTATATGACCGAATATTTTTTCGTTGATTTCGGTCTTATTTCCTTTTCATCCCATTGTTCGCTTCGCAGACATGAAGTACTCTCATGCGACCAACCGTTCGTTATCAAACATCTAAGCGTTCAACTATGCTATGTCTCAAACGCGATTATCAGATAAGTCATGCACTCCGCTATACTTGTATTGGACCAAGAATAACATTTTGGAACTTTTCCAATTTTCCTGATCTCATGAAACTCGCCACCTTCATCCAGTTAATCTGCAAACGCCAATAGGATACTAGTAACAAACAAAAACACAACATGTTAAACTTTTAATTTAGTGGAAACTCCTTGTTTTCATTTTTTAATAGGCGTTTTTTACTTGTCATACATATCCATCATTATTATTAAAAAGTCATCATTTAGCTTGAACAACAATTTTTTATTTATTCCTATTATATTCAACACAACATTAGGATCACATTCCCTTGCCACTCGCTTATTTTTACGTTATGTATTGTATCTAATAGAATAAATATCAGATACAAGCTTATTATGCAATGACTAATATAATTATTTTGTAAATGTGACTCTTACGTTTCTAAATATTGCAAAGGAGAAAGTTTTATATGGAGACGAAGAAGAATGAATAGCTTACAATCGATGATAACTCTAAGGAGATCTAAATTCGCTTTCGATTGCTATACCATCCTAGGCACTCCTCCAGCATACGATGTGCGGTCTCCTCGACCTGGTCGCCATTGTACCATCTGCTACCTGGCTTTCTCTCAACTAATCGGTATAAGATAAGAAATATTAAGACTTCATCGAAGCATAAGTCAGGGTAGTTTTTCATATAGAAATGAATTGGGTCGTTGACCTAGAATCAAATACCTATGAATCAAGTAGCAAGAGTAAGTGGGGGTATGTTATAATTATTGTAGAGGTTGTAGAGGTTACAACAAAAATACGTTATTCGACAACTTGTTAAGAAAAACGTCGACCATGTTTTATTTTTTTAGATGGGGATGATATTAACATACTTAAATTTATATGTTTAAGAGGAAGTAACTAACTAACAGAAAGTAAACACTTTAGTCTCTTAGTTAGTTAGACTTCATATCTATCTTACAGTAGCTGAATTACAACTATTTCAACATGTCTTATTATGTGCTGAAATTCCACGCATTTCGACACCTAAATTCGATTCGGTAGGTCTAGATGTAGATTTATATTTGCAAATAGGAACAATTCAAACGAGGTTGTTTTCAATAGAAACGCCCTTGAATTAAATTTACAAAACACTGTTCTCTAAAGAATACATTGTGTTAATTTGTGTAAGTGTTCCAATGTACGTCTGTAGAATTATAAATAGTCTTTATTTACAAACAAATAGAGTTTCATTTTGGTGTCGTCGCGGTGAAATTTTCCGAGTCCGCCATGAATAACAGAAATGGGGCATTTCGGAATTATGACGTGATCACTTTGGACGCGCTCCGGTTGTCGTACATAAATTAAAAATGGTAGACGCTACGAAATAATAAGGGTCTATTAATAAAATTATTTTGAAATTATTTACTAATAAACTTCATCCCCAGAAGTAGGCAGAGGAGTGTAGTCCACTGCCACGTTTTAGAGCAGAAATCCGGCCTCCGAACACCTACTAGAAATTTTAACTAGAAATTCTAGTTTAAAAAAAGTACCGGGCTTTGACCCCATTACCTTTCTTTGGGTAGTTGCACTCGCAACCTACTCGACTAACGAGGCAGTAAACTAAAAATTAAAAAAAAAACATTCTTGTATCGTGCTACGACACCTTTAACAAAATTTCTTATATATTCATATACGTATTATTAAGAGTAAATAAAAAATTATGCATGCTTATAAAATCGAAGTATATCATTAAAGTGTCTGTTTGACCCACGGTCAATCCATTTTCAGAAATCGATGTTGGCCACGTCCAAGAAACGTCATGTATTAATAACTAATAAAGCAAGATGGAAATTTAAATCTATTTGTAACCGAAATCTACCTTCGAGAATAGATTTCACCACCCACTTAGATTCCGACATGTCTACTCCATTAAGGGATTAATCTATGACACCCACCTTTTTCGGACTGGGAACAGTGATAGCGAAGCGAGTAAAACTATATATCGCTACTTTCGTACAAGGATTTGAATGTAAATAATAATATTTAGAAACAATTCTGTATATTCCAGATTTTCAGATTTAATTGTTCAAAAGAAGTTTCGGCTATGGTACCACTGACCAATTGGCCTGGCAATCATTTGGTCGTGGCGGCAGTCTGACCTGGCGATCAATCTTTATCCGAATTCGATTAAAAACTGCAGCGACCATTTATTGACAGTTAGCATAGCTATTGCTTGAAAATAACTTAGCTCTTTATGTTGCTCAATCTCAAAAACACGTGCAGTGTAGCACACATCTTCCGTAAGTCCTTTGGATTCTGTAATTTCCTCAGATCCAGGCTGTTTGAGTGCCGGCAATTGACTAATATAAAAAATAGCATACCTAAATTTTTTTTTTTTTACTTTTTTCATTAAGAGCTAAGCTTTTATGCAACTTGCTGTCAATTTCTCATTTTTCTTCGTCCCCCTCTATTTCATAATGTGATTTAAAAGTAGCTGATAAAACGTGGGAGTGTTCTACATTCGTCTGCCCACCTCCTCGGGGATTACAGGCGTGATGTTACTTCTTGACAAATCGAAAAAATGTTGGTCGAGTACACTCAGTACTTGAGTGTGGTACGAAGCGAAAGTATGAATGCTCGATTTAAATTATCGATATAAATTACACAGTATAATAGGCGTGTTTGTTTATAATTGTATGGATGTGCCGGAAGTCCCGCTGGAATTACCGGCGGCTTAGTATATCGTGCGTCATCGAGACGCCATTTTTAATTTTTACTTGCACTTTCCTTCCGTATCATCAGTGATATGATAACACGTAGCTTGATATATCACAACTAATATTTTTAAATTGTAAAATACGGATAAGTTATAATAGTTTATTGACATATATTTTTTATTTTTACATCCTGTAATTGTAATAGATTTTCAAACCAAGTTCAGGTTTCTTACAATTTTAATTATGTAATTTTATATCCATTTAATACATTGTTTTATATCTTTTTGAACATGTACTTGGACTTTTCACAGATGCAATTGTGCTGTGTAGAAATCAAATCCACAACCGTTGACTCAACAGCCAACTCAATCAAGGGTCAACTGAACGGACCAGCTAATGGTTGAAACTATGATAAATCATGCACATATGCGGCTGGATTGTAATTGGCCATAGCATCTACCTATCACCTCATGTCGGAGCATATTAATACATGCCGTGCGCGGTGTAGCGCCAGAAAGACCCACAGTGATAATGCATTCATAATTCAGCTCTACATTTGCCTCTACCACATAATGGACACCAGCGCCATCTACACCTTAATCAGCGACTTGTTTGAGTGCATACATTAATACTTGCTAATAACTTCTGCAGTCCAACTGCAATCAACTCACTATAGGCTTGTTGAATGCCCTATGAACGGTTTATAGTTTTCTGACAAACTGGACAGTCATCAATTCTTTTTCCAGCCACTAGATCACGCCCCTTGCTCTTCCCTTTTCTATAAGAAATGTTGCAGTAAAAGACATAATTATTGTGACCAGACCTTGAATTCTCGAACACAACATTACACACAAATCTGTACAATTTACCTTTAATTGTTCCACGGTTAGACACGCATCAGCTCTCATAATTAGAAAGGTTAGGGCCACAATCTATAACGCAGCTCAAGTACATGTTAACAGACATTACACGCTCTAATTCAAGAAATGAAACGTACAATATAACATTTGGCTCTCCCTAGAGAATTGTATACTCTCACTCAGTTCAACTCACTCCGCAGTCCAGGAACAGAGTGATGACGTCATCATTTCCTCCGCCCAACTCTCTACCCCTACTTATTCATGATTCGGCAATTTAACGATCATGATACCAAACTGGCGAGTACGGTATCGATAGTGAAATGCAATTTATGATGTTTTAAATTACCAACGCGCCGGTCAGCTTTCACCCTTAAACACGACGTATATATAAATTTAAATAAACATTATCATTACAAACGACGACATTATACGTTCGCGAACGAGCCATTTCTGATAGAATTCTCCGTTAATATTTCAACACGATACCGCTGAGGGATTTTTGAACGTTGTTCGAAAAATTTATCACTTATAACGTAGTTGTTATGGAATGGTTCTGAAAATATTAAACGCTTTCTATTCATTGAAGACATATGTATACATTACAAATATTTTTAGTATAATAAGCTAAATATAATTGTTTTAAATCAGTTCATTTACATTTTTCTTATTTTTATGAATACAATGAACTTTTTTATTCAATTTAAATTATCTAAGCTTGAAAACATATTGAATAATATTGTATTAATAATGCAATATAAAACATAGAGGCGGAGGTTCATTGAGAACGAAACCTCGTTTTACTACACAAAGAGCTTCTACGAGTACGTACCTATTCACTTTAAAACGTAAAAGCTTGCACAGTGTAACTAAATGACAGAGACTAAATAAATACGCTATTTATTATTATGACTGCCTCGTTGGTCGTGTTGGTCAGCAAGCGCGATTGGCGATCGGGACTTGTGGACCGTGGGAGGGCACCACACTCCTCTGCCTAACTCTTCGGTGATTACAAATTGTGATATTACTAAGGATATAATTATAGGAATCAATTTCAGAAATATCAATATCTGCAAAAAATAAATGTATAAAATTTAAAACGAGTTCACTATGCTGTAAATTCGTTAACTTATACGAGTAGCTTAACTTACACCAGGAAAAAGTAAACTATTGAATTATTCTAGTGCTTCTGTTGACTCTGATTTTTCCGGAAGTATGAACGTCAATAGAATCACCAAATGTACGGAATATCAGACAATTTAATCGTTACGTACTTTTATTAATTTTATAACGCTCTGACATTACATTGCTCTGCACAAATTAATGCAAGAGTTCGTTGCTTGGCGGCGGCGGCTTCCTTAGATCAGATTTTGCTTTCACACTAAAGATTTACCTACGGAACGTCTTAAAGTCGCGGACATGATTCTAAATACGTTCATGGCTGCTGATGAGATGGAAATATAAGTTAAGGTAAGATAAATTGAATATTTTATTAGTTCGGAGACCGTAATAATAAAAAAGCATTCTTCCGGATTTCGTTTGAGGAGAGCTGAAAAGGTTTTTTTATTTAAGAGCCTTTATTAATAATGGTTTATTTCAGAAATACATTTTTTTTTTATTTCAGCTATACAGTGTCAATTTTAGAGCCATGGGAGAGCAATGAAGGATGGATAATGCAAGGAAGGTCTTTCCTAAGACAGGCTTCCTGTGGAGGGTACATAAGATAACCGTAATAAGGCAGTATGCCTATAGTTGTAGTAGATGTCATAATAAGTGTCGTACCAATATACGAGTATGTCTAATCTAGTCAGCGGTCTAGTCTACCACGTTTAGTCTACAAATCTAGGAATAAAAACCATTACAGAACAAATAGAGAATAATTTCTAAACTGAAAATTGAACATTCGTTTTTATTTACTATTTCAATAAATACTCTGATGGGAATTTTAACAGAAACTTCAAGTATTAAGCTGAAAGCTAGTTAACGATGGCGGTTAAAAATTACTTTACGAAAACCAAGAGTAAAATAACAATTTCCTGGTATTTTTATTTAGCGAGTGAGTTTGCCAAACTTTTATTAAACACAGCTCGCTGACGGCGCATCCTCTTAATTATTTTGAACAGCCGAAACAAAATGGAGGCAGAGTTTTGACAGATCGCGCTGCACTTTTTATATTTAATTAACACAACCCAATATTCCAAACGCACTGAATTCCACTGGCATTAAATTGGAAAATTTACTTTCTGGTCGATTTTAGTCTAAACTACCGCATCGTGCTAAACATAGGCCTCCCCTAACGAGAGGCCTAGTGTACTAGCATAGGGTTTTTTATCAATATTCCCCACGCTACATACCGTTATACTGTGTACTGAATATATTGAAATCGAAAGATATACTCGTATTGTCGTGTGATTATAACACTTGTTTCAGTTAAGAAAAACTTAACAACGTAACGTAACGTAACATCACGCCTGTCATCCCCGATGAGGTAGGCAGAGGAATGTAGAACACTCCCACGTTTCACCAATTACGTTTACGTCCCACTATGGAATA
>DWDV01003204.1:0-10798 GCA_018245615.1 Mimoniades ocyalus | reverse complement strand
GACCCGGGAATCGAACCCAGGACCTCCCGTTCGGCAGTCGCACTTGCAACCAACACGACCAACGAGGCAGTCAAGTAATTTAAGTAGGTACATTAAATTCACCACACCTTCATCGGCCAGTGCATTAATAATATTGTTATGTATTCAATTATACTGACACCTGTGAGTTTGAATCTAAAAGTAAAAAACAAGTTGATCAGAATAGATAATGTTGGAACAAAAAATTGTTTATAGTCCGCTCGGTCGGCGTCCGCCAAGGTCGTCCGGCCACGACGAGATTCGGTCGTAGAACATGGTCATTAGTACTATTAACTCGACATTGCCAACATCAGCTCCATTTTGTTGTTATTGCACTAACTTAGTCAGAGAAAATTATTAATTTTATTTTCATTACCGTACCAAATACTGTAATTACTATGCTTTAAATTTACAATTTTTGTGGTTTGTAATAATTTTGTTTATTTGACTATCCCGGTAGTTGAGTGGTTGCAAGCGCGACTACCAATTGAGAGGTCCTGGATTCGAGTCCCGGGTCAGGCACTATTGGACTTTTCTAATATTAAACTTTCTGCTAGCGGCTCAGAGTCTGGATTTGAGCCCGATGTACAGCATCGAGCACCAATTGCATAATTTCCACCCAGTTCCACCCTATCTTACCACCTCTTGCATAATGGGACGTAAACGTAACTGGTAAAATGTTGTGGTGTACTACACTCTTCTGCCTAACTCGTCGGGGATTACTGTCGTGATGTAACCTGACTTGTTCATTTATAAAATTTGTTGACCGGTTTTTGAATATCACTTTAATAGCTAGACAAAGAATGATTAAACCAGACGAAACAAGATTTACTTATCGGAAAAAGAAATACATATCCTGAACATTGCCTTTTTGTATGCAATATTCAATAAAACAAATTAAAATCAGTTCCACGGAATAAATGTTTTTGTTAGCATTCTATTTAAGATCTATCATAGGACAAATAGGACAGCGGTGAAAGGTCAGAGACTGTTATAAAAAAGTAAATAGGAGTCCAATATGAATGTAATAATGTTATATACAAATAAGCTGATACCTGCCAGTACATCGGCGTTGCTCATCATATTTACAATTTATTTTATGTGCACAGGAAAAACATCAAACAAACGGAAGCAAAATTGCAAGTTTTGTGCTTACACTTTGCTTGCGAAATTTATCTGTAAGCAATGTTATTCGTTTCACTGTTCGTAACCTCACGCCTGTAATCGTCGACAAAGAAGTCAAAGTGCAGTAGTACACTCCCACGTTTGACCAGTTACGTTTACGTCCCACTATGGAATAGGTGGTGAGCCTATTGCCATTCACCGGGCACATATCCAATGTTAAACTTTATATTAAATAAAAATATCGTAATATTTTTTTTGATAATGGCCTTTTATCTAAGAAATAAAACTTACAAAACGTAATATAAATCTAGTTTTTTCTTTTTTGCTAGTAATGCACGTACACCGACAGACCATTATCATTTTGATTAGATGTGAATACAGTGTACGCCTAATTACCTTACATAGCGAACCTACATCTGCATGTGCGTATGTCACATGCTATTATAGAATATCAGGCGCGTTGGATCCACTATAATATTAAAAGTTGAATAAAAATACATTAATGAATTTCTTAATACTTATATGCACCATTTTAAATACAAACAGAATAAATACTCGCGTTTTTCTTTTACAAATATTTGTTAGTTTTGGTCATGTAACCTACATCTTCCAACTCAGCAGTCAGTCAACAAACTACTAAACAGTCAAACTAAACAATCTAATTGTTCGTCGATGAAAGACTACGCGCCCAAGTATTTTATATAAGTAACATCATCATCATCATCATCAGCCTATCTCAGCCCACTGCTGGACATAGCCCTCTCCCAAAGAGCGCCATCGCGCTAATTCAAATGTCAATTAAGTGACATATTACCCGATATATATTTTATAAATTTATTTGTATGACATGACAAAATTTAAGAAAAACTGTTAAAAGCAAACAAAATTTCTCCATAAATTAGTTTATTCTGATGTTCTTAGATGCTTAATAATTAAATACATATTAAGTGAAATATCGTCAATAGATAATATCGTATTGACAGAGCGGAGGCATAACTGTTAGTTTAATATTTAACTGGCAGTTAAAATAAACATATGTATGTACGTATCAACTGTCGTCACTTCTTTAACGTGACCAATAACTTGATTCAATTTTTATTATTAATACTATTTATTACACAATTCATAAATGTAACGTGAACCGATAAAAGCTACCTTTTTATTTTACATATCCCTTATTCCATTAGTGCGTAATGATTAACTAAAGGCTGTGATATTTTAATGAAAAAATTCAAAAACCATTTAACATTCATCGATTTCATATATCATAACTCATTATTAATTTTATAAATAGAAGCAAAAAACTGACTCATAAACTTAAAAATTAAAATCTCTATATTAAGCTCCCATTTTCCACCACGTGTAAAGCTGCGTATACAATATTTTATGAAACAATACAACTGAAATAAAAACATAGGAAATTCAATAACTATTATCCACAATAAATATAATAATAATAATTATTATTAAAGTAATCTAAATAAATAAAAGCGACGGGAAAAAGCGAGCGAACCAAGCACGTGCGTAAATGGCACATGGAATTAAGACTTATTATCGTTATAACTAAAATTAACTCTGATAATTATGTAACCCAAATTACAATTGCAACATCATTGACAATTTTGACTTCGTTATTGCTATTTTAACTTTGTTATTTCTGACGCCATTTAACTTTAAATATAAAGTTATCAAATACAAGTTCTAATTAATTTTGAATTACTCGTACATTTAAGAATGTAATAAAGAATTAAGAAGTTCCGGTCTACGATAGGATCCCATTGGTTACTATCTAAGGGAACAAGATTAAAAATTATTTAAACTATAACCGAACATATATAATACTCTAGATCCATATATTTTTATTAATTTATATTTTATTTGATCATATATCCGAAATTTATTTTAAAATATCTTCCAAAAAATAGAAAACTTGCCTACTAAGTACAAAAGCTTCCGACATTTTTATAAGTATTATTAAACGACGACCACAAAGTAATCTTACATGCTACAGCACAATAGAATAAGTAACACCATTTTTGAATCCATTTCCCTAAATACTTATTGGAATAAGCAGATGAGTATATACAAAACACTTAAAAAGAACACTGATAGTCCTGCTACAATCACTTTCAATTTTTAGAGCAAGTAGTTTTCTCCAGGTATTGGTATAAATCAGTTCCAAATTGTACAACATACTCGTCGTATGTCCCCGTTAGTCTTATTTAATACATTATCATGTAGTGTCCACTCCTCTTAGGAACATCACTGAGGAAATATATCCTACACGTACAGCATTGTACACCAATAATCCTAAACCCTAAAGATATTAACAAATTCACGTGGGCAACTTTCCTATAAACATTTTTTTTACCATAATGTAAAACATTC
Organism: Mimoniades ocyalus; assembly: GCA_018245615.1. Lineage (NCBI taxonomy): Eukaryota > Metazoa > Arthropoda > Insecta > Lepidoptera > Hesperiidae > Mimoniades > Mimoniades ocyalus. The sequence goes on along the minus strand of DWDV01003204.1, from coordinate 7,267 downwards.
GTGTGAAAATCACTTGGGTATAGTTGTTCACGTTGTTCAGGTACAACACTTGTATGTATATACACCTTTACATTACGTTTCATTTAATTTCTTACAGAAAACAAGGAGACGTTCTGTAAAAATACAGCGACATAAAATAACGTGTATTTTTTTGATAAAACAAACCGATTAAATAAGAAATCTTGACAATACACTATGGTCAATTGTTTAATTAGCTTATACGGAGAATAAAACAATTGAATATAATTCAATAATTATAATAGAAGAAAATAATTGAGCTGTGATCAATTAATTTATCGATAACAGTTCAATATCAAAATAATTAATCATAATTCAATTATTTTACTCTTCACATAATTTATCGTATTTGATGTCATAATACAGTACGTCTCCACGCGACATATATTTCATTATACGGACGAGGCTCCTATTCGACTATTTACATTCGAGCACTCCCACACATAGTGCATACTATGATACTTTCGGAAAAGTTTCGAGTCCATGGCAATGTCTATGTCCCTAGCCAGACGCGCCAGAGCCCCCGGAATAGACGTCCGTGGCTGCTCTCTGACCAGCTCGGATCACGTTCTGAACTGTCTGCGCTGCGCCCTGGGAAATGAGAACAGACTATGAGCACGACATGCCATACTTTAACTCTTCACAATCTGACGGGAGAGTCGTGTCCAAACGATTAATAATAAAAGGGTGGATTATGGATAAGGACAATAATATAATTACAATAATAACGATTTATTTGTCATTATTATTTTTATGGAAAAATACTCATTCATTTTACGTCGCTATTAATTCATAATAGTTCTACAATAAAATAACAAACTAATGTAGAAACATAAAAATCCTCACTTTAATATATAAAATTTGCGTTACTGTTATTTCAATTAATTATTTAATATGTAGGTAAGTATAATAATGAAACATAGTACCGTTAATATTTTTGGTTAATTAATAAGAAAGAATACATGGAAAGTTACAGTTAATGTTTAATTAGATGAAAACTTCTATTAACTGTTTTCTCTTAGGTATCCTGAAAAGTAATCGCTGAAAATTTTAAATTAGAATCTTGACAAAATAATTGCTGATAATTATCGTAAATAAAAACAGGGCATTACAAATTTCCTTTATTTAAATACATGCCTGTATTGCGGCTCCCAAGAACTGTGAAAATGCTCTTGTGACGTTGATAGCGGCCGACACAAGCTGACCGCGACCAGGGGCTTGTTCTACTGCTACCGCCCTTGGAGGCTCCAAGGGAATCTACCGCAAGGCACCACAATTATATATCCAGCGTCGAAATATTATCCTAATATTAATAATTTAATTAATCGTAATAGTTTTTAAAAAGCTAGTCACTATATCGCTTTATTAATGCATTAATATTGTTTTAATATTTTTTTAAGAACATAAATATAAAGTTAATGGTGCAGGAGGCTTTTTGAAAATTCTATGTTACATGAACGATGGAAAAATGGTAGAAAAATGTAAATGAGGAAGAAATGTGAATATGCAGTGAAAATTAAAAATTCTAATTCAAAACCTAAACAACACATATTGCTACCGACACCTGAACACCTGTAAATGTAACATATATAATGTAGAATTATTATTATATTATAATTATGGCGTATGTTAATACGATTAGTAGAGAGTGCAAAAAATATGTAACGTCTATAAGTCAATTTATAATAAACTCTGCAAATTTACATTTATTGACTTAATCGATAAGAACAATATAGGCAAATTACAAATTTAATTATAAAATTACAACTAAACGTAACATCAGGCCTGTCATCCCCGAAGAGGTAGGCAAAGGAATGTAGAACACTCCCACGTTTCACCAGTTAAAATTACAATTAAAAGTTAAAATTATGATTTCTCATGATTTTTTCGTTTGTGTGTCCGATTTTGTTAGGGTTGATGCAGTTATACATCAAATACTATATCAAAGTTTTAAACAAAGCATCAAAAACCAAAACCATTATATCATAATGTATATACTCAGTCCTAAACATTTTAACAACCATTTAATCTGCCAATAAATAAAGTTAATTGTTCTTTTCAAATGATAATTACATGTTAAATGCAAGCTATTGAGTATTATTTGTTTTTGATAGTATACAAAAAACACTTCAGCCAATTTACAATCATGAATTTTACTCACCAACTCTAAAAAGACACAACACACAACCATGTATTTACATAACACACACAATTGTTTATATACAAACTTATAAGCTTCTTACGTCCAGTTAAGCTCAATACACACGCTCCGTTAACCCCTATCAATATAACATGAGAAAAACAAGTTCGACATACTATTGAAAACGACTGCATTGTACGGTTTGTCGGCACGTAACATCACGTCTGTAATCCCCTAAGGGGTCGGGAGAAGAGTACTGTACACTCCCACGTCTCACTAATTACGTTTACGTCCCATTATGAAACAGGTGGTGAGCCTATTGCCATACACCGGGCACATTTCCAGACTACAAGCCAGATCCAGAAAATATAAATTAGAAAAAACCAGTCGTGCCCGGACCCGGGATTTGAACCCAGAACCTCCCGATCCGTAGTCGCGCTAGCAACCGACACGACCAACGAAGTAACGACTGAATGAAAACATGAAAGAGGTATGTATAAATCTCTAATTAATAAGAGGCTCAAACATGCCGCTTTATTGAATCACACGACCGTATGACTGTTGACTATAACTTTAATCTTTTTATCAAACTGAGAGAACACGAAAGTTTTCCTTTAAGTAGTAAAGACAGATTTATTTTGGATTTACCCTTGTTGCACACGGGCTTGTGTCTCTAGGGGTGCATTACGGTACAACCTTACCCCTACCCTTTTGACAATATTAAATAACCGCGAATCTCGATAATTTGAACAAATAAATTGAACTTTAAAAATCAAACTTTACACATGTTCTTACATATATATGATTTATTTTATTAATTTCATGAAATTTTAACGATTTCTTTTGTTATTTCCACCGGTCACGATGTGGTGATGACGACTTATCCTAATAATTTATTGCTGGATGAAACATGAACAAGCGAATATACATACGTACCTACATTATTTGGCGCAAGGGAAACAGGACATCAGAAATTTGGATTTCAAGAATATTCCATTAGATATCAAAATTATTATTATTAAATCATGTCGTTATGCCAGCTCCCTTACGCGGGAGGCAAAGGACACGTAAGTGCTAAGTATTACGAATATTTATGAATATATTACTTTTGTATTAAGTATTATATCTATTGTATTATGGTTATTGTATTTATAGTTATATTACACTTTTACTTTTGTATTAAATAAACTTTTGTATAAAAGAAACAGTACTGGAAACAATCTATCATAAATTGAATTAAAATTTATTGCTAATATTAAATATGTATGTATTTTTGATTGAAATAATTTAAAGAAAAGTCTTTTTTTCAATAAACACCTTCAAGTCGTAATACGTGGTCCACGAAAATGATAATAATAATAATCATCTCTTTTGTTTTATTAATAAAATGTAATGACATACGATACGGCACAAAAAAAAATATTTACAAGCCACTGAAGCCAATTTTTAATAAATAAATTCTTAAAAAAACAATAAAAATCATTAATCTAAAACCAAATAAAATACACTTAAGCAGAAGAATCTACCAATTAGCAGCCTTTAATGAAAACCAAGCCATGAAAAAAACTATGTACAATATTGCATAATACTATTTCTTGTATTTTATTTGAATTTCATACAAATATTTAACTTCCACATTAATCAAGGACATGTTAAGGTTGTAAGGTTTCATTAAGTTACTACTAAACCAACAATTCTTATTTACAAATCCTATTCTTTACACACTGTACAATAAAATTAAAATTAATTTCTAAATGGCTTAGATTAAATAAGACCGATTTGAAAGGAAATTTCAACTACTGTGAGTTAGATAAGTAAGTTTTTGATAAAATAAATAGTTTCGGTCCTTAGTATTTAATCTAAGACTTAAATCCAGCACCTCATCCCCATTCACACAGTTTAAGTAAAAGAGATGAGAAACCCACTCTGTTTGACGCCGGCCGCTCGTCAGCGTTACCGACGAAAGGGCCAGAGCCAAACCAGTTGACCCTGGAGCTTGTTGTAGGTGTCGGAGGCGCAGGAGGCCTAGGCGATGACGAAGGCCTCCTGTTAGCTCTGGCTCCACCAGAGCCAGGTGCTGTGTCCCTCCATTGCTGCCATAACCACGCGAGTCCGTCCAGAACCGGCCTTCGTGGCGCTGGGGGCGGTGGAGGTGGCGTCGTGGTCGTCCGTCTCGCCTTCGGTGTCACTACCACTTGGTTGAGTAAAGCCTACGAGGTTATAGTAAATCTACAATAGTCCTATAAGATGAAGTTAGAAAAGATAGTCATGTAAAGATATATAATAATCATAAATTAATTTGTGTTAAAAGTAGTATGAAAACTATGAAGGTAATAATAGAATATATTATAGTAACGATAATAATGACAGTGAAAGTGTGTAAATGTTAAGCGAAGACAAAAAGTTATGTCTGCATAATGAGATACGATAGTTACGTGTGCCTTCCAATGGGTTATTCGACGGGTATATTTAAATCAAAAAATTAATATCAAAACTAACAGACAGCCGAAGTTGCTCGTCCAAAGAACTTGCCGTTGTTGGACCGAAACCTTGCTCTTTCAGCAAAGCTGCAAGAAGCGCATCGTTGCTGTTGCCATATTCTGTGCTTAGTGAAACGGACGATTTTGTCGCTTCAGAAACCATTCCGGTTGGTTTCGCCTGTTGGATCAGCTTCTGTAGCGCCTCGTCAGATGATTGCCCTGGAAAAATAGAAATAACATTGGTTACTTACATGACCTGCAAATGTATATAAATGATTAGCTTACGGTCAATTATTCTCAACTTTAACGTAACATCACGCCCACGCCACTCCCACATTTAACCAGTTACAATTACATTTGTCTACGGAATAGGGATTAAACCTATTACCATACACCGGGCTTCAAATTGACTGGCCCGTTGGTGCAGTGGTTAGTGAACCTGACTGTTGCGACGGGGGTCGTGGGTTCGATTCCCACTCAGAATAAATATGTGTGTGATAAGCACAAGTATTTGTTCTGTGTATTTTAATCAAATTAAAACCAAATATATAGAATAATTCAAGGCTAGAGCGTGTGAGGCATTAAAAAGTTACCTGTGAGGGCCAGTTTGGTCTTTTGCGTGGTGAAGTCCTGTGCATCCTGCAGTTGCTTAAGTGTTTGCAATAATTTTACATCGTCTTGCACATTCTTTAAGTCGTCTTTTACAGCAATTTTTGCACCAAATGGTTTTACAGTAGTGGGTGCTGATATAGTACTTGCCGTTTGCCTATCAAAACTGGAACCGGTACTAGGTTTCTGCGTTAAAGAATCGAAAGGTTCATTTAGGGGAGAAGGTTTAGCAAGTAGATTTGATAATAGGTTCAGATCTTCATTTATAACAGGAGATATATGGGGACTCACGTTAGTGTTAGGAAGTGTTGGAATATTAAATTTTGATGGGTCTTGACCTGTTGCCTTTAAAAGTGCCTGTAAGAGTTTAGTATCCTCCTCGAATTGCTTTATATCTTCTTCAATCGATGGCGTACTTTGTGTAGGAAGTGTGGTAGTTGGAGGTGTAGTTCTAGGTCGCGTAGTTGTAGGACTCGTTGTTGTTATTTGAGTAGTTGATGTTTGAACTGTCGTTGAACTTACTGTGCCAGTGCCACTTTGTATCTCATTCAAGCTTCTTTCAACAGCTAATGCAATAATACGATTAGCAAGTGCTGCTTCAGTATCTTCAGTTTTAGCGTTTGTATTCAGCACAGATTTCTGTAATAAATATTATAAAGTACGTTTATTATTTATAACTAAAAAAAATTGAAAGGTCAATAATAAATTTTGTTACGTTAATAAATTTAATGATGTCCTTTTAATAAAATAAAAGAAAAATAAATACAGATATTCCTTACCAGATTTTCTAAGAAAGCCAAATCCTCTTCAACCGAAAATGTAGATGTACTCGGAATTTCAGTAGTAAATCCGGATACCACAGTACGTCCTAAATTTTGGGTTGATATTGCGTTCCTTGGGGTAGTGCTTATTAACCTCCCATTGATCGGCGGAAAAGTAGTAGATATACCAATGTCTTCAGTGACGGTGGTGAGAGGCTGCGACTGAAATGTAGTTGATATAGTAGCAGTTCTAGGTGTTGATGTTGTAAACACCGGAGATGGTTGAGTTGTGTATACAGGTCGAATATTCACTGGAGACGTCGGATTAGATTCCAGTGAGGTCGATAAAGGGTTTGACGATATTCTTACGTTAGATGTAATTCCAGATATAACTGGCAAATTTAAGCTTTGAGGATTTTGGCCGGTCACTTGAAGTAATGAATGTAAGAGCTTGGCATTCTCTTGAAGTTTCCTAATATCATCATTTATAGACGGAGTTGTAGTTCGTATGGTCGTCGGACTAGTAAAGGAAGTAGTAGTAGTAGTTGGCCTTGGTGTTGTAGTAGTAGTTACTGTTGTAAAAACAGGTGTTGCTACTGTCGTAGCGATTTTAATGCTGTCCAAAGATGGTAAATTAAGCTCAGCTGGATTACGCCCGGTTGCTTGCAATAAAGCCTTTAGTAGTTTTGTGTCTTCCTCAAATTGTCGTATATCATCTTCGATCGACCGAAGCGTAGTAGTTTGAGTTTGACTTCCAGTGGTTTGCCCTTTTACTACGCCCGATTTTTGACCAGCACCTGATAGAAGTGCTTCTAGTAATTTCATCTGATCACTTAATTGACTAACTTGATTGCCATTATTCTGTATTTTTAGTTTTTTAGGGCTGCGTCCAACATCTTGCAACAAAGATTGAAGGAGCTCGACATCTTTTTGGTAGTCGATGGTGCTAACAATATTTGTCGAACTAGGTGTATAGGTAGTAGTCAAGAATGCAGTTGTTTCTTCCGAAGTTGTCGATGTTGCAAGTGTGGAAGTCGTAATTGTTGGAGTCGATGTTTGTGCCGTAGTTGTTACAGGAATTGAAGTTGTTGTTGTAGTAGGAGGAACTGTTGTTATCAACATTGGCGTTGTAGTTGGTACCATAGGAGTTGTCATTATTATATTTTGAGTTATAGTCGTAGTAACCGGAACAGATGATGTTACAACTGCAATGGTAGTAGGTGGCACTGTTGTAGTCGTTGGAATCGGAGTCAATATTT
>DWDV01003203.1:0-10800 GCA_018245615.1 Mimoniades ocyalus | reverse complement strand
CCGGGAATCGAACCCAGGACCTCCCGTTCGGCAGTCGCACTTGCAACCAACACGACCAACGAGGCAGTCAAACTAAATAACATTAGAATAACATGAAAATAGCGTTAGGTTTATGTCATTTTATGTCATTGAAATAGCAATTCGGAAATGTTAGACATTTTAACTACACTTTTGGAGAACAGCCCATAGGTGAAGATTGTCTATAAGTTTAAACAAATCAGCAAAGCTTTGTTTATTTTCTGCAATTTTTGAAACAGATCATAAGGCGTGATGTTACTTTATCATAATAATGCAGGCAATGTTGATTGCAAATGTTAAGTACCAGTGGAGATGCTTGCTTCGCACACTCCGAAGAAAGGGGTTTTTGGTCTTTGGAAGCTTTCTCACGAATCATGTGTTACATAAACATATCTGTATTACATTACAATGCACATCATGTGTATGTGTTTGTGTGCGTGTGTGTGTAAGGCGAAGCGCAAAGGTGCGCGCTGTTTTTGTGGCAAATGGCGAAATAATAACAGGCGCACATAGCCGCAGCGCCGCGCCGGGATCTCGTCGCGCCTCCCCGCATGCTAATACCGGGCATGAATATTTATGAAACTCTTTTTGAACAGAAAGCCATTACAGCGATATTATACAGATACTTTAAATGGACGCCGTAATTGTTACAACGAAGTGGAATTTTTAAATACTATTTTGTTATTGCCTGCCTCGAGACTGCCTCGTTGGTCGTGTTGGTTGCAAGCTCGAATGCCGACCGGGAAGTCCTGGTTTCAAATTACGGGTTGGGCGCTACTCGACTTTCCTATTCTAGATTTTCTATTAGTGACTCGGAGTCGGGATACACGCCCGATTTATGGCAATAAGCTCACCACCTAATGCATAGTGGAACGTTATACTAACATAGTGGAACGTAACTGATGAAACGAACAAGCGTGATGTTACGTATTATTCTTTATACGCCTGTAATCCCCGAAGAAGGAGGTGGAGCAGTACAGTACACTGCTACGTTTCACCAGTGACGTTTACGTCCCACTACGGAATAGGTGGTGAGGCTATTGCCATACACCGGGTACATATCCAGACTCCGAGCTACTACTAGAAAATCTAAGTTAGAAAAATCCAAGAGTACCCGACCTGAGATTTGTATTTTGGACCTCTCGGTCCCCAGTCGCGCAAGCAACCAACATGAACAACGAGGCAGTCAAAAATATAAATCTGCAATAAAAAAAATAGCCGCTTATAAAAATAATCGATAGAAATCTCAGTAAAAAGTATATTGTTGCGTAGGTTCATTTATGATAAAATGCCTACACGTATAAAAGGTCTCGGTCTGCATGAGGTTAAATTTAAATTGCTTGTCTTCGCCCTCAGTGTAAGTAACAAGTTCGGTGTCACCCGCTCCCGGCTTGATAGATTGCCGATTGTATCGTACCAATACTCAACGTCTCTCATTGTTCCATTATGTGGGTACGTCACACAATTCCATTTTTAAAATTTATTTAAATATTTCATTGGGAATAAAAAGTAACTAAACTAAAATATTTCATGAAATTATGGTAACGATACTTTTGTATTTGACAGTATTTTGGAAACAATATGTAATTTAACTCATATTAAAATAAGTTCTTTTTTCTGATAATTCAAGTGATTTCTAACAGATTTGATTGTAAGATTGACATTACAAATAAATATAATTAAAATGAAATAGAATTTTTTTCTAAAGTAATTAATCATTAATGTAACAATATAGCCCGCAGGTATATTTAAGTATTTTTCAATTAATACCTACGTGTAATCTTAAAATACAATGTATTAAATTATTTCATATATATACATATGTATATGAGTAGCTTAAAGTTTTTGTACTATTAACACATCGCACAAGCATTAGAATTACAAATGAGCCCTGACTGTGCGTAAACCACAGCATGACGGTAGAATATTGCAAAAGCGTAACTAAAGTGATGATTCAAGGATAATACTGCCTTGAACATTGTACGTTCGACTCGACTAGTTGTGTTGTGAAACAAAACTTCTGAAGGTTACTTGAGAAGGAAATACAAATGGTTCGATTTGGTATTACATCTTAAAATAAATAAGTAGTCGTATATTATATAATTATCATCATCAGCCTATTGCAGCCCACTGCTGGCCATAGGCCTAACCTGAGGAGTTCTGCCCATAATCCCCACGCTGGGCATGTTGGTTGGCGTTCGCAGAGCACATACAGAGCATTACTTACTGTGCTGTCCATATGTGGCCAGTGTATTTAGCTGTTCCTAGGTACATTTGTCTATTTGCAAGTAGTCGTACAATTCATTCCAACAGCATTCAACGACCTTTAAGGCATTGAGGACGAATATAAAAACATAATTTTAAATGCGCATAATATGGAGAAGGCAAGCCGCGAGATAGCTAACAGACGGAAAATATTAAAGGGAAACTTTTCTTACATTTTTAAAGGAAGTTTTCTTTATCCGACGAATAAATCGAAGGTGGGAGGCAGAACTTACCCGGCGGAAGTAGAAATCTGTTGTTTTATTCATGAAAAAATAAAGCAGGGAAAAATAAAGAGCGGCAAACAGTTTTCCGCGAGCCGAAGTTACTACAAGCTCAAACTAGTAAATCTTAAACTCTGCCGCAGGCGATCTTAAAACTTCAAGACCAACTTTTAAAACATTGCGTAATCCACAACTATTCGAGTTTCAAATTTAATGTTTGTTGCGGCGTTTAAATTCGTTACAAAACTGGTAGCGGGCGATCAATCAAAATCAACAAAAGCAAGCGGCATCGTGAACTAAACAAGTGAACTTCGCGACAAATCCTCACGCACAGTATCCATTAAATAATGCAAATTTGTTGTAATCCCCACTCCGCGGAACATCTCAAAGCCGCTGCGAGTGAAATATTTAATTTTCATAAAGTATACATTAGTTAGAGGAACAAGTGAGCCCGCGAAGGGGCGCGCTCCCTACACGGATTGAGCCACTATTACGCAAAATAGATATTTTAATAAGTGGTGCTTACCTATATAACACAAACAGATAAAGTTTGATATACCTATTTTATCTATGGGTGGCATTTCAACTATTGTTATTTTCTAAATATTCATATTTTATCGTTTAATGGCTTTTCAGAATACACCACTAAAAAAGCATCTACTAATCTTAATCGCAAAAAGGTCTTAAAATATTAGTTTATCACTATGTTTGTTTATTTGAATGGTAGAATTCATTGTATGTTACACATACACAAATTAAACAACAGCAACAAAATCGATAAAAGTTATAAACGTTATCAGCATTGCGATATTGGGTTTGAATGTTTAATCAAATTCGTCGGAGACCCGCCGGCCGTTGTCTATAGGATCGCGGCAGTTCGACGGGAGCCCGACAGCAAATTTGCATATCACCGATATTATATCGTCACGCGAAAAACGTATCCCTTACGCCTGTGTACACATGAATGACGCGTGATGCTGCCGACCTTCCCTGACGTCATCCATCATTCGACGTGGCGCCTGCACCTAGACTCGTGACAGCCGCGCGGCCTGCGGAGGTGTACACACATCGATCGCTCGAAATTCAACCTTGAGCGTAGCATTTAAGGTGCTTTTTGGTTTGGTCGCGAAGGTTGCAAGGTGGCTCTCCACCCCGCGGGCTAGGGAGGATCCCTGTCAAACGCTGGCGAAGAGTTTGACAGACGCGGGGCGCGGAGTATTTGACATGAAGGGGCTTGTTTGATACGGGGGTGAGCGAGCGGGGAGGGGACGAATTCTGCCCGTCATGAATAGGCAATGGGCTCGCTTTATTTATAAAGATTGTTAGCGAACATCGACGCAGTGAACTTCTGTTTGGGAATAAACACATCATCATCTTTGTATTTTCTTATCTTAGACGGCTCGTTACATTTTTCGAAATTTTAATAAATTCCCACCACTTTTATTATCTGAACAATATTATTCTTTTCATATCATAACACCATATCGCTTCCGAGGCAGGCAGACAACACTGATTTACACATATTTTGATCTTTACTGATCTGACGTGACTGTTTTATAATAATACATATTATATTTCTGTTAATTTATCTCGGAGTTAACTCATGTTTGATTTCATAAACTGATGTAGAAACTTCTACATCTGTGATTACATTAACATCTAAATAAGCACCAAACTCCTCTTCCTTCTGTGTTATCTTCGACTCAAGAGGAAATAGCATCCGCGCGAAAGGGCTTTATCAACGACGATTTAATTCAAGCAACCGCCAGGAAACCCGAGCTTCTTGTTAGGGGGATAAAATCCATAAAAGACACGGCAGCGGGTGCATAGAACTTGGAGCCAGCGTGGAGTACAAAATTTGATTATTCCGCGAGGTTGGCCTATCGCCAGCGTTTGACTATTTATCACGAAGAGCGCCCAACGGTTTACAAGGATACTAATCATCGATGCGGGAACTATATAGAGCTGTTGCCTCCAGTATGAGCTTCATAAACGTTGTTTGTCGTGTGTGCGTATGTTACTTTTATATGTGCTTTTCTCTAGCAATTCTAAAAATTGTCGAAATCCTTACAAGGTTGAAAAATGTGCTTAGTGATATGAAAGTCAATTTAGACGTTTTTGCTTCATTGCACCGGTGTACTATTTACCTGTACAGCTAATTACTGCAACTTTGTTATCTTTGTGACAATAATGGTGTCCCAATGGTGTGACAATAATGGTGGTTAATAACAGTTGCTGGATGATTTAAATGGATAGCTGTCTGTCGCGGGTACGACAAATTGAGTATGTCGCTCTTGAACCGGTAAAATCCGGTAATAGGAATAAATTTTATAATCAAAAGAATTCCTTGGTTAATTTTTTGTTACGGTCACTAAAACCAAAAGCCTCTTATAATATCGAAGTAAGTATTTTGTTTCCAGTTGGAATGCAAGTTGCAGTTTCTTCATTCTTCTCTAAAGTGTGTGTGGTAACATAACACGCGCTGCTTCCATATGTGAAGACTGAAAAACCTTATGATCCTCGTAAGACTTAAGTACTGAACTCTCTCAAGTCCTTCCCGTTCGTGCTGGAAAATAGAAAAGTAGCATCTAAAGTAGTAAATTTCTTACCAATGTAAATTAACATCCCTATATAAATCCCCGAGAGTATATTTCAAAAATATTTTATAGATGTACCGAAAACCATAGCAGGATGGCAAATCAAGTGTAGCATTAAATTCTATAAGTTGGAGACAAAGCCTAGTCATTGTTTTGAGGGAGTAGAAAAAATATAATTTAAAAGCATGAACCATTTATAAAAGTTATGTTGAAATTTTGAATCGACTTGGTTTTGAATGAAAGTACGAAGAAAAAACGTAAATGTATGATTTTATAAAATACAATTTTCTTTTATAAGTCATATACAATATTTCAATGCATGTTCGGCTTCTCGGCTTGATTTAAAATATCTAAGCAGCCCCCGTTATTTTCAGAAACCGGTCAGTTTCATCAGTAATAGCATACGTCCCATATTATAAGAGGTGAGTCTGTTGATGCGCGACAGATGCAAATCGAGACTCCAAGTTATCACCAGGAGTTTCAAGTTAGAAAAATCTAATAATACTTTGTCCGCTACGGGGTCTTTCTTAACAATTGCGCTTACAACAACTAGACCGACGCCGACGAGGTAGTCTGCATATATTATTCACTTATAAAGATACTTATACTTTTACATCATAGAAGAAATGCTCGCGCTCGTCACAAAAAATTGTGGTCTGGCTGAGAATTGAACACACTATACTGAGGTCACTCGTGAGGTTTACCAACAAAGGGAGCAAGAGGCCAGTTAAAAGATATTTATAGCATTGATTTTTCACAATTACAATTACAAAAGAATAATAATATTACTTCCTTTTGTCATTATATCTCAAGAAAGACGTGTCAGTACGTGTGCTCAACGTTTAAAAAATAAATTAAGACGTCATTAAATATTATCAATGTGTTAATAGACATTGTTAAGCATCATTTAACGAATTACATCGAATATTATTAATCGACATTAAAAATAATTTTCATTAATCACAAAGGCATTAATTAGAAGACTTTTAAATAATTTCAATTTCATTTATTGAAAGTTTAATCACGACGTATTTAAATCGCGTCGATATGTTAATAGATATTATTAACCATTATTTAACGAATTACGTCGAATATTATTAGACAATATTAATAATCATTTTCATTAAGTATAAATTGTATAATTAACGCCAATTACACTAAGCATTAGCAATTAGAGGTGTAATTATGACGTAATTTTACTTAGTAGTAGTATATAATTAGGTAAATATCATTGTGAAATAATTTACATCACATATATTTTATAGTCGAAGTTAAAATGACGTAATGATAATGTTTCCAGCAGGTTGTATAATGGATGATAAATTAAATATTTTATACAGAGTGATACACATTATTATGTAAGTATGAATCGTGTTGACTTACGTTTGTTTTTTCGGGATGGCCCGACTAGTTTCGGACTTATAACGACATCATCATGAGCTCTCGCCCATTGCAGCGAGGTCACGGCGGAGACTGTAGACTGGAGACTTAAATTAAGTACTTAATATTCGTTTCGCTTCATTCATTGTAATTAAATATACGTATTTGCTCAGAACTTTGGGTAATTAAACTATATTTCTAGAATTAAAAAAGAACATTCACAAGGAATTAGATTAAGGTAAAACCTTAAAAAGCATTGGTCAGATATTTTTTCCGTTACCTGACGATTGTTTTGTTGCCATATTATATGATAACGGTTTTATTGTTTTGCTATTTGATACTAAATTTTGGCTTTCCAATGATCAAGCAGACTCCAGGAGGTACTCGTTCTCAACCTGTACTCAAACATTTTCCAGTACCTACTGGCTGATGGGAGAGTCAGAAGTCTCTCGGCGTAATAGATATATTTGGCAGAGATATTTGGCATTCAGTGGTCTCTGCCGATCCCGTGAGGGACTTGGTGTGAAAATATGTATGTACTAAACTGTTTATTTTGTAAAAGGTCAAAACACAATTGAACATAGATTTACTTCTTAATATAATATATGAAAAACATTGATAGCTTTGTTGTTAAGAATAAAACGTCTACTCTCGGGGTTCTTTAGAAAATTAGGAGCATTAAAAAATTTCATGTCTTTATGGTCTCAACCCTTCTCATTCCGATAGAAGATCCCAGTCCAAGAGTGGAACGATAAAATAAAAACGATCATGACGATCCGAAAAGACACGAAAGGATATTACGAACAATTGACGATACAAATAAACAAGACAAAATGTTACAATCAATCACAATCATAATGGTAAAACTCAGTATGAATAATACAACTATAGCGGTATAGTGAAGTGAACGTTCATAAAACCAATATAACGGAGGGTGAGTTTAATAAAACATAAGACAACAGCATGTCGACACGGCGTCAGCGCCGCGACGCGATCGCGCCCGTCAAATAATGACGCTCATTTGTCAAACGCAATCTGGATACAGTCCTGCGCTATGAACATGTCGCGGACACAGCGCGGATACCGCGATGCTTATAGCATAGCATGCACTATTCCAGACGCGAGTGTTGTTTGCACCTTTCTTAATTGTTGTTTTAATGTAATTATCCCTTTTAATTTTCTTTGATTAGTACGTAAGGTTAGTGTAAATATTGCGTGTATATTATTGGTGTCTTCATGACGCCCATTTGTCAAACGCAGTCTGGATACGGTCACCGTCGCTATGAACATGTTGCGAATAAAAAGCATTGTGTCACTTGTAGCATAATATGTATGTACTATTCCGCATCTGAGTGCTGTTCGCTTTTGAATGTTACCTACTTACATTTCTTGGTCAGTTAGATTAGATTATAATACTTAGCTAATTTATTGTATGCATGTTATGGGTGTCGTTTAATCTTCGATATTCGTCTAATTATGAAATATGTTTTTTTCCGTGAAATCGAACAAATGTTACGTAATCAAAGTATGTACCTATTTATCATTATCAGTTATTGTCAAAATAATTGTCAACTATCTTTACAAATCCTTATTGGATCTGGTGCAGATTTCTGCGAGAGATCCATGGCCAGCAGTTTGTCGCAGACATATTGAATATAGCGCTAATACGTCAAAGAGCACCTTAAAAATATCAAATATCTTTATCCGTACAGACGTTACGTATTTCTTCTATTCTACATTCTCTCTTTTTTCATACTCACATACTTTTGATATGCGATTAGCCGGTGTCACACCTATTTGGTCAAGATATGTTAGTTTTATTCCGTAAGAATTTTTATAAGATAACAGAAAATTGCCAAAACTCACAGTAAAAATTATAAAATGACAACACACTTTTGATATGAATCACGGCAAATATGAAACGTAATCAAATAAAAGAAATAATAATTTTCTTGCTGGAAGGGCGCGTAACGGCCAAAGTTAAAAATGTCGCAACGCTGTCGCAGGCAGTTACATAAGCAACGTTTTTAATAAATCGCCCTCAACCCTCTCTTAGGCGCGACTTTTAATCCCAGTGCCGTATTCACCTTGTTATTTTCTCGTAAAAAATCACTTTCCATATTTCACTAGTGGAAAATTGTAATATCGCGGCGTGCGTGCGCGTCTTAATAAACATTTTTTTTCGTCGTCGCATGAAAATGACATTCGGGCGTCACGTGTGACATTGATGAAAAAATATAAAATGACGGGATCGACGAGATGGAGCGGCCCACTCGGGTTTTCTGTTCCTTATTTATATTACTACTGCTGGTATAGGGTTAGCTGCGACAAATGTTGCCATATGTTGTAAAATATTTTGCATTTCACCCAAATTATGACTCTTTCAAATGTCAAACGTTGCAGATGTTGAATTTATCGAAACGAGCAAGCTAAATGTATTCTAGTATTAAACTTCAATGTATATTTGGAAACATACGATATGTACGTGTTATTCATATCTTAACAATCAATTTGAAACACCACTAAACGGTCACAACAAAATATAATTATTTACTTCCTAACTCAATGTTATTTTTTTAAATCACAGCTTATCGTTCAGATTCATTAATATATAACATTTCATTTCTCTCTACAGTAGATATATATGAAACTATAATAATTAAAATGAAACGAATTTGTAAAGAATTAGCGACATCATTTAATTGTGTAATGTAACGGTTTGAATGCGAGTGTCTCCCGCGAAATATTGAAATCACTGCGCGCTCGGTTGACGAATGTAGAATATTTCGGCAAAGTACTTTTACTGTGGCGTGTACTTGAGTTTGCTTATATTGAATAAACGTGAGTTGAATAGTGGACTAGGGTTGGCACTGCTTGCTTTTTTTTAATGCAAAATCACGCCTGTAATCTCCGATGTGGTGGGCAGAGGTGTGTACTGCTCTCCTACGTTTTACCCCACAAGTGGTAAGCCTATTGCCATAGGTACACCGGGCACAAACAAAAGCTTTGAGCCACTCTCGAAAATTTAATTTTAGAAAAAATTTATAGTACCCGACCGGAGTTTGGACTCAGAACATTTTTTTATGTAACGTTAAATAAACTTTATATAAATAAATATATATCTGTTATCTTTATAGCATGATTAGGATGATATATAATTTGTTTAAATGACATGTAATTTATTAGGTCCATTATTATATAAGTAAAAACAGTTAGTTGTTAATTAAATTGGAAATATTATTCCAATATTATTATTAGATACCATATTTATTTAAACGAAAATATTAATATAAATGATTACTCATAATTTTCATAATTGTTAAATTGATTCACCTATAGCAAATGGAATGTAATCTAATTCTTTGTTATAAACAGAATGGACACAGTAGGTACTAGCGAAATAATTGTGTGTCAAATGCTAAATATATGTAACTCCCTCTTTACTAAATTCGAGGCGGAGTCAGCAACGTCGCGTACAAAGTAAGTACCTGTCAATCACTCCCAACAATAAAGTCAAAGGGATAATCCGTTCTTTGAGCTCGTGGTGTTTACAGTAATTGCGCATATTTGCACTTGCTTTTTATTATTATCGTTTTATGTATTTGAAATATTTACATTAGTGTAGAAATAGACGGAAAATAAGGTACCTACTGGAAAATTTTATTGCGTCGTTACTAGTGATTAACAGCAGAGAAAAGTGGAACGAAGCGAAGGTAGCGCCGCGAGTGGCTATAATGTGAATCGTTCTTATTTTCTTATTGCTTGGCGTGGATACATGTTTACACACTTCCAACAATTGGGATATCTGTTATGTGTACATAAAAGGCTTAATTACTTTGTTTACAACATAACTGTAAGTAGACAGCTTACTGTATTATGGATCAGACGAGAACAATGGTTTCTTTGTTACTTCGTTTTTTGGTAGTTGAAGATAGTGTCAATAAGTTTGTACATACATATATTGAAGTAAGAGTCGAATTCGTTGTAAACAAAAGTTTTAATGGCACATAGGTGAATATATAAACGGTCTTATATTTGACAAATTACAAAAATACGGTTTGGCTAATACATAGTAAAGTAACCTGGTATGTATGAAATTATAGAAATTTTATTCCTTACAATGAAAAGAAGAGTGTAAAGGGAATGAAGTGTTTGCTTTGATTAAAATATGTTGTTAGTGGTATCATATGAAGCTGCTACAGTAAACGGAACTGTAGATTAGAATTCAAAGATAAAAAGTTGGTAATTCACAAAAAAATTTCAACTAAATTAAAGAAATAAATTTTGTAGCAATACTTTTTTTTTATTAAATATTTTAA